>WBNM01035452.1:21428-66465 GCA_013399055.1 Ramphastos sulfuratus
TTTGGAAAGGGGGAAAGAAAGGAGGAGACAGAAGGGGTAAAACCACTCAAAGAACAGTCTGCCTACAATTTGGAAGGTAGAAGAAAACTTTAACAACAAATAAAAAGTATTTAAGGTAGGGGAGTTACAAATAGGTATAGGGAAGGGAAAACAAGATACAAAATATATATACAACCATATGGATGGTAGTGGATTGAAGAGATGTCCACCGTGTGGTAGAGACTGGCCATGTGGTAGGACAGGAGAGTAGGAACGAGGATGGTGACAGATGCACAGTCCACAAAGAGAGAGAGCGCAACAGGAAGTTCCTCTGCTTATACAGGGGGTCCAGACAGGAAGTGGGAGTGGGCTAAACACTACACCTAGGGTCGAGCAGATGTGGGGTGAAGTTCTGACCGCTCCTCCCACCCAGGAGGATTAACCCGTTACAGTGTCTCTGAAGGGTGTCTGGGAGACACTGCCATTTGTAAACCATCCTGATCTGGGCTGCACAGCAACCCAAAGGACAGAAGTTCTGCATTTCTAATGCAGTGAAGCTGAGTTCTTCCCAAGGAAGAGCATTTACAGACAATCTTGTAAACAACTTATGCTCTAATTCTGCCTTAAATCAAGGACACCAGTGATGCAGATCTGGCAATTCATTCCCATGACTGGTTTCCTAGGGCTCCATACTGCTGTGTTTCTTTTTGAAACCAGGCACCCGATTTCACCCTACCTGTTAGAAATTCCCTTCGCCTACTGCCTGTGACAAGGCACCCTGGGACTACTCATGGGCACTAATTGCCTGTAGGTGACATGAACAGCGTCCCCACATAAAATCTACAGAAGATGTAGATGTAGGGCTTGTCAATGAACAGCAGGAAATGCAATATCCTCAAAAGGACAGGGATAATACTGCATACAACTTCATTTCTGTATCGTAGTCAGCAAGGGGCTCTTAAAGAGACTCTCTCTTTTTTTTTTCAGAATAAAGGTATGTTGCCCAGGAGACAAAATCATCCTGACACTCTGCAAATGGACAGCATGAGCAAGATACAACCAATAAAATCATCATGAGTAAGAGAAATCAAATAGTAAAAGAAGCCAACTCAGCAGATCATCCCTTCTAGGGAGTGCTGTCTGGTGCAGCCCTTGCTGCACTGCACTGTTATTCTAGCATATGTAATTGCCCTCAAGTATCTAAATCTGGTTAGTCTCACTTTCTTAAATCCAAGTGTTCCCTGGTGAACAGCATTTGTACTTCACTCATTTGGCAATGCTGAGCCTGTGGTGGGGTGATCAGTAGAAAGCTAGGAGCTTGGCAGGCATAAAGAATGGAGAAAATTACACAAACCCTCTTTTTCCTAAGACATAGGTTTGGGGCTGGTTGAGCCTCCTAATAACACTCCAGGAGACTGCTATACTGCTACCCAGCACAAAGCAGAGTGGCCACCAGATGAAATGTTGATAGACCCTGGAGATAGTCAAAGTGAGGCTCAACAGGGCTCTGGGCAACCTGATCTAGTTGAGGATGTTGACTACAGGGGGAGTTGGACTAGATGACCTTTAGAGGTCCCTTCCCACCCAGACCATTCTGTGATGCTCTAATTCTCTGATTCTCATTGAGACCCATCTGCAGCACATGTATATTCCAGGGCCTAGCCTGTCTGAGTCCACATCTAGAAGAAATGTCAATTGGACTAACTAAATAGCTGTTCTTAAATGGCAGAATTCTGTGAAGAGCCTCTTAATTTGGAATACACCCAATTCAGTGAGCTTGCACATAAAACCTAAACACCTTTATCTGACTTTCAGGCAATATGAATGTATCTCAATGGGCTTTGTACAGATGAACTGCATTGGGGTTTTGCACCAGCTTTAATTATTTTGATACAATTTGTGTGAGCCAAAGGAGCCCTCTGTTGTTTCTCTTTATAGAATCATAGACTCAACCAGGTTGGAAGAGACCTCCAAGATCATCCAGTCCAACCTATCACCCAGCCCTAGCCAATCAACTAGACCATGGCACTAAGTGCCCCATCCAGGCTTTTCTTGAACACCTCCAGGGACGGCGACTCCACCACCTCCCTGGGCAGCTCATTCCAATGCCAATCACTCTCTGTGAAGAACTTCCTCCTAATATCCACCCTCGACCTCCCCTGGCACAACTTGAGACTTTGTCTCCTTGTTCTGTTGCTGGTTGCCTGAGAGAAGAGACCAACCCTGACCTGGCTACAACCTCACTTCAGGTAGTTGTAGAGAGCAATGAGGTCACCCCTGACCCCTGAGCCTTCAAATACTAGTTCTTTCTCTGACCAGCAAATTACTACATCAGCTTTTGCTGTATGTAATACCTCTGACAGTCTTTCTGGAGCTCTGGAACCCTGGGCTCTTCTCTGCTTTTACTGACATTGTGCACAAGAACATACTGACAGGTCTCTTATTCCTTCAGGATTCTGTCTGTGCTAGAGTCTTGTTGGAGCTATCTTCTCAAGCAAACCTTCGCTTTGGAATTATAAAACAATCTGCACCCATAAATCCATAATCAGATAACTTCAGATGGTACGGAAGCACCACTAATCTCACCTTTGCTCTATTGAGTAACATGTTTTGATAGGCTGAGAAGGAAGTACACGCAAAGAAAATCTCTGTTGCTAGAAAATACATGGATATTTCTTCGATGAGTAAAGTGTACTTGTGTTCTGTTGAGCACAAGCTGAGACTGTTTTTCTAACTGCTGCCTCTCCCAATTGCATCTTTGATTTGGAATTCAAGCTGTCTTCCTCCTTCTCTGAGAGCTTTAATGATTTTGAAAATGGAATGTAGGGTTCTTATTACAGTGCAGGTGCCAGATTAAAATTTCATTCTCTGTCTTATGTTTTGAACAGTGCAGAGATAACAGAAATGAACAGACAGCAGCTTTGCAGTTGGTATTTGTCAATTGTCTGTGGATGGAATTCCTGCATGCAAACAGGACTCTCGCTGTGACCTAAAAGAAATGCATTATCACGTTAACATTCATGAGTTTATTAGGTGATTATTAATATGTGCTACATGGATAATGTATTACCAAGTTAAGGTCTTCTTCATCTTTGAGCCGACATACATCACAATGTGTTTTATTTTCGGTATGCCAAGGTAAAGAACAAAGCATTCCTCCTGGTTAATGCAGGAAAGCATTTTTGCTGGCATTTCAATGGAGATTTGAATAAAGACAAGAACTACTTTCTTAATTTTGGGGTGCTACACTTGCAATCATGGGCTTAGTAGATCAGTTCATAAAAGCCCCCAGATTTTTCCATGTCCATCTATTAATAATAGATCACAGGCTCACAGGCTGTCAGAGGTTGGAAGAGGCCCAAAGAGATCATCAAGTCCACCCCCCGTGCCAGAGCAGGACCAGACAATCTAGCTCAGGGCACAGAGGAACGCATCCAGAGGCCTTGAAAGTCTCTGGAGAAGGAGACTCCACAACCTCTCGGGGGAGCCGGTGCCAGTGCTCTGGGACCCGTACAGTAAAGAAGTTCCTCCTTGTGTTGAGATGGAACCTCCTGTGCTGCAGCTTACATCCTTTGCTCCTTGTCCTATCACAGGGAGCGAAGGACATGAGCCTGTCCCCCTCTCCTGACCCCCAGCCCTCAGATATTTATAAACATTTATTAGATTTCCCTCTCAGTCTTCTCTCCTCCAGACTAAGCAGCCTCAGGCACCTCAGCCTCTCCCGATCGGTCAGTGCTCCAGTTCCCTAATCATCCTTGTAGCCTTCTGCTGGACCTTCTCCAGTAGATCCCTGTCCCTCTTAAACTAGGGAGCCCAAAACTGAAGGCAGTACTTAAGATGAGGTCTCACCAGGGCAGAGTAGAGATGAGATACAAACAGCTTTGAATATGTATTTTGGAAGCAGATCTCAGGCAGAAGGAAACTGCTGATACTTATCTCGTTAACTGTCGTCTTTAAATAAGGTGGTTTTATTATTTGATGATAATCTAATCAGCTCTTTCTAGCTCACTGGAATTCAGCACTTGGATGCATTTTACATTTGTTGGCTTGGATCTACAGCACAAACCAAGCCTGTGACATGCACAGATTGATCTCTAACAGCAGAATCTTTCAGAGGCAGAGTGGTTCTTTTTATTTCCATCAATGGGTTTGTAAAACCAGGCTACATACAGAGATAAAGGACTTCGTTCTGCTCTTTCTCTGGTTCAGTTCCAGTATTCTACTGTAAAAGCTGGTGGTGCTGCTCCTAGTTCATTTTAGTGTAAACAAAAGGGGCTGCTGGCTCAGTCTCTGTAATATAACTAGTATTACAGCTGCAACTGTGTCTAAAATTAGAGCTCTGAATGAATGCTGAAGTTTGTTTGAATCTTCAGCTCCTCATTGTGCACTCCTTTGATGCTGATGAAGCCACCATGGTCCCTCTCATCCTCAGCACCCTGACTTTACACAGCCTTTCACTTGCTTGAGCCCCATTTTTCTAAATGGGGCTTTTTTTGTGCTTGGTTGATTTGTTTCTACAGATCCCAAATTAATTGCTGCAGGTTTTTTTGCCTTCCAAAGCAATTCCTCATGTTCTGAATAATTCTGCAAACCTCTTACCTCTTCCTGGTCATTTCAGGAAAGGTGACTTCTCCCATTTGTTACATCCTAGGTAGAGCTGCTTCCTCTTAAGTTAATAGTCCTTAGATATGGTCACTTCTTGCAACAAGAGAGCCATTTGGATATCCAGTGGCTGCTGAAATTAAGTTATTAAATCTTGTTATTACAGTTACTTCACAAAAATTCATAGTACAATTTCCTTTTTGTGTAAATACATTGAAATGCACAATTACAAATCACTTTAAAATGAAGAAACTTGTCAGCATCTATTCATATGGCCTTTTTTGGATCTAAATCTAAATCCTACACCCCATCCCTGGAGGTGTTTAAGGCCAGGCTGGATGAGGCTCTAGGTAGCGTGATCTAGCGTGAGGTGTCCCTGCCCTTGGCAGGGGTGTTGGAACTAGATAATCCTTTTGGTCTCTTCCGACCCTGACTGATTCTATGATTTGTCATACCTCCTGAAGCTATGGACTGCTCTCCATTGCCTGGATCACAGATATGTCCCCACCCAATTTACAGGAAAATTCACTGAGAAATGACTGAGATAAAAAAAAGTTGCAGCTCCTGTCACTTTTAAAAGTGAAGAGAGACAGGAAAGTTAACCTGTTGCTCAGTCTGTCCCCAGATCACAAACTTAAAGACACTCTAGACCCCTTGGCATGAGAAGTATGAAGCTTGGGAAACACATTGCTATCTGTACTTTGTTCTATGAGCTCTACATCTGACATGAACTAAACTGCAATGGAAATCTCTTGTGTCATTGACACAAGTTCAGAGTGAGTGATCAGCATTCTGCTGTTTGCTTTGGAGTGAACTTTATTTGTAGCAGTGTACTTGAGTTGTGAGCTGTGTGGGCTTCTATCTCAGGGCACAGGCAGGGCTCATTACCAGCAAAGTATTTAGAACTCAATGATCTCTGGGTGTGTTTGTGTACTTATATATACATAAAAATTAGCGTGAACACAGTGTACGACTCAAAGCTGACCAAAGGGAGTGATTTGGTTTTTTAGTGCATAACTTTTATTTCCTTTTCCAGATACTATAGTGAGTTGGATAGCATTTTCTTTAAGATTCAAAGTGTGACACTGTAGAAGTCATAATTCAGATCAAGATAAAGTGCTTCGATTTGGCTTCTGCTGATCAAAACTCAGGCTTTATATATTCCAGACCTCCCAGCTTCCCTTTTTGCCACTCTGTCTTAAAATCAAAGTCAAACACACATGTAGATAAAAGATAAATAATACCAACTATCTGGTTGCTATAAAGTGAAATATTGATTATCAAACATAACATACATATAATAAACTGCTTTTGTGGTGTAAATTAAGATATGATCTTTCCAACTTTAAATATATGTTAAGAAAGGGTGCCCACAGCAGTGGATACACATCCAAGAAGAAAGTCTCTGGATGATATGTTATTTTACAGCTTAGTAGATAGAAGGGAGTGGCTATATAGCCTCTCCCTGCTGAAAGAAAAGCCTGCGTAAGGGATGTGACCCAGGAAATGAAATAAGGAAGAAAATAGTTCTTGGAAACAAGAATGTCAAAGCTGTTGCCAGGCAAGTCAGTGATTGATTAGACCTTCAGTTCTTGCTAAGCATCACTGATTTGTGTTGTACTGGAAAGAGTAATGAAACGGGTGACTATTAACATGATTCATAAAGATAAAATATACTGCTGTTATACTAGAATCATATATAACCCTAGAAATCCAGAAAGCTTACAGAAATAAGCAATTTTTGCACACCTAATAGTGCAGAACTGGAAAAATGTGCACCAGATCCCTGCAGTGACACCTTAGTGAGAACAGATATATCTGCTTCATACAATATTCCTCTTTCCCTCTTTTCTTGCACATAGAAAAGTTGAACAATACTGCTAAAGTTTCCAAAGCAGATCAATAACGTCAGAATATTCTACCCTTATTTTAGGATGGCAATCCCACATGTGTAATCATAGGAGTGAAACTATGACAATGTTTTCATTCACCTGGAATTGCATCAGCCAACATTCCCCAGCTGGACAGGCCCACAGCAAGGTATACAATAATTAAAGGAGGAAGGGAACTCCAAAAGTCACCTAGCTAAAGCCTAAGTTAAGTTTGAAATTACAATGGTCTGGGCCTTGTCCAACAATGCTGGAAATAGTATCACTTGTTATGGCCCTTCTCTGCTTCCTGTGTTTGACCACCTCCATTGTGAAGGCTTTTAAATATAATTAGTAATATATATAACCATGACAGAATAAGCTTCTCTTCACATCTGCATTCAAGTCTGCATGCAGAAGTGCCTGTAAGTGTGCCTAACGTAGGAATAACGTGATACAGAGCAGGCAGACCTTGCTTTGATAGTCAAACCAGAAGAGAGAAAACATACCATTTACTTGGATAGTACATAGTGCATCTGTGCTGGGAGCAGGGCTTAAAATTCTGAAGTGTAGAAATATCACAGTAGACTTCAGATGATGGTTTAAGAATCACAGAGCTCACATCTCTCCTTTTTCTTCGCTGCTTTATAAGCTTTGAGCCTCCATCAGGTTGTCATTTCAGGTTTTCAGATCAGTTGAATGCCTCTCCCCCTTGTTTTTAAGCAAAACACCATTTGTAAGTCAAAAAGTAACCTCTTAACTCTACAAATTCAGATTTATGAAATCAGTTTCTTAAGACTAGGATTAAAGCAGAAGAATTAGCAATGACAGGGAAACATCTGAGTAAAGCTAGGAAACAGAAGTAGAGGCAATTCTCTTCGTAGTGTTAAAGTTGCAAGCAAAGGGCTTCCAAGAGAGGCAAACGTATAAATCTTCCCTGTAGTTCTGGATAAGCCTTTCAAAGATGGAACACAAGACACCCCCAAGTCCTGGCAAAGTCTCATTATTCTAGGCCTGCACTACAAGGAATATAGCAGAGGATAATCTGTGAGAAAAGCTTTATGAAAGAAACCCCAAATAAACTAAACAAGCTAATCAGTTAAGACTTTACTACAGAAAACAGCTTTCATTCCATCCCACAGATCTTCTATTGCCTTGTGTTAACATGTAAATCCAGAAGTGGAATCAAAAGAGAAAAAATAATAGGATAATACACTTAGAAAAATCTTTTAAGCACTCACAGGCTGCAAAGCACTGCTCTGGGCTCTCTTTGGATGCAGACAGCTGGGAACAGATTTCTAGAGTGTTGTGCTCAAAGGAACAGGTGCAATAAATTACTCTAGTTGAATTAATCCACTGAAGCCACATGGCTTTGCTCCCTATTTCTGAAGGTTTTTTTCCCCTGGCTTAGGTTTCAGAGCTGCTGGTTTGTTCCCATTTCCCAGGGTGGAACAGTATGAGATAACAGGACTTATCAGAGGTCAGAGAGCAGAAAGGAAATCACAGTCACAGAACTTTAGAGGTTGGAAGAGACCCCCCAAAGATCGAGTCCAATTCCCTGCCAAAGCAGGATCCCCTAGGAGAGTTCGCACAGGAATGCATCCAGGTGGGTTTTGAAAGTCTCCAGAGGAGACTCCACAATCCCTCTGGGCAGCCTGTGCCAGGGCTCTGTCACCCACCCTCACTGTAAAGAAGTTTCTCCTCATGTTGAGGTGAAACCTTGTCTGTTCCAGTCTGTAGCAGCTGCTCCTTGGCTTATTGCTACTGACCACTCAAAAGAGATTGGCCCCAGCCACTTGACCCCCACCCCTCAGATATTTGTACACACTGATCAGATCTCCTCTCATTCTTCTCTTCTCCAGACTAAACAGTCCCAAGTCTCTCAGTCTCTCTCCATAGGGCAGATGCTCATGTCCCCCACTCATCCTTGTGGCTCTCTGCTGGACTCTCTTCAGCAGGTCCCTGTCTCTCTTGAAATGGGGAGCCCAAAAGTGGACACAGTATTCCAGGTGTGGTCTCAACAGGGCAGAGTACAGGGGAAGAACCTCCCTAGACCTGCTGGCCACACTTCTCTTGATGCCCCCGAGGATGCCATTGGCTGTCTTGGCCCAAAGGCACATTACTGCTCCTGCAGAACTTGCTGTCCTCCAAGGGCTTTTTCCATGGAGCTGCTTTCCAGCAAAATAATCTGTCCTTTCTTTTGACTCTGTTCTGTTTGAATCAAACAGACTTGAGCAGCACAGCCTCCCACACCCCACGTGAGCCAGCTTACCTTTCTGGCCCTGGCTGCATTTCCTTTTTCAGAGAAAAGGAGCAGCTCCAAAGAAGGAGAAGGCAAGTAAGATTGCCTTGCCAGCTGGGGAGCAGAGCTCTCACCAAACCAACGTTTCACCGGAGTGGAGCAGTGCAAGTGCAGGCTGAAGGCCCTGCAGCCCCAGCCACTCCGGCTTGTGCCTGGCCACCATCCCCCTCACCAGGCCCCCACCCCGACTCCCACACGTAAGCTCGCAGCTCAGCCTGGGCTGCTGACAGCAGGCCTGAGAGGCAGCGAGCCTGTGGGGCTGGAGCGTTCCTGCTGACAGGGAAGGGGAAGAGAAGGGCACACGGTTGGAAGCCCTGGCAAACAGGAGTCCAGCGTCACACACCGCCTGTCTCTCCTCCAGGAGGAGACTCTCCCGGTTGAGCTTCTTTTACCCCCTACACAGCCCTCTGCGGGGCCTATGCAATCAGTAGCACCACAGCAATTTGCTGTTTGCACCGTTGGGTGTTTGCTGCTCTTCAGTTTCGTTTCTGGTGCCTGGCTGGAGTCTGAACCATGGAAAAGTTAATTGTTACGCAAGCACCATGGTGGTAATTTCTTCCTTGATTCCAACTCCATCTTCACCACACCACACCTAGAGGTGAGCTTTGATGTTCGCCATGACAGCACGGCCCAGTATGTTGCTGGCTGGAGTCCAGTATCTCCTCCTGTTTGTGGACCCACTGAATTAGCCTTTCATTGCAAGCCACTTCATCTTGATGCATCTGAAAACCTGTCAGTTGCTTTATGGATTAAATGAGTTAGAGAAGAAAAGAATTACTGTTCCGGTTATCTTTCTAGATTTTCATGTGGTCTTAGCTTTGCATAGGTAGCCTTTTGGTTTCCTGAAACTGGATGATATTGGGTCCAATCTTTTGCCTTTCAGACTCAGTTCAATGAGATATTTAAGAACACCTGACAGGTCTGTGATTTACCCTATTGGTCTCAGTGAGCTTCAACTGCTTTTGAGCTTCCTTGGACATTTTGAATACCATGGAACGGAGGATAAACCTCCTCAATGTTTGGCAAACATTTTTGTTTTCTCACTTGCGAGTATCTGTAGGCACAGCCCTCTCCTCTTTTTCCTTCAAACTTTAGGCCTGAACTTCAGAAGTATCTTTCTATCTTTAGCAGACTGAAGCACAATCTATGGAGTCAAACACCCTGGCATCAAAACTGCAGACAGTAATGGAAGGAAGGCAGTTTCTCTAGTCTACTCATTTGATACTATTCCTGCTCGTTTTTGCCACCTGTGCTATTTCCAGAGACCACCAGACCCTGAGAAGGCTGCCCAGGATGAAACAAGGGTAAGAACATGGGGAAAGGACATCCATTAGGGCCAGTCTGCACTAACACCTGGATAATCCCAGCACTGCAGATGGTGGCTACTGTCAGACTGTGCTGTGGTCCTTTACTTAAAGACTCGTTGATGCCTTGGACTGTAGAAGAGCTAAGTATGTTATCAAAAAGACACCCTGCTTCTGCAGGACTTCTGTTTAGTATTTCTTTGCACGATCATTCACGCACTGTGAATAGCTGAATAAATATTGTAAATTCAGATACATTTACATGATCCCTTCCTAGCAGCCAGCAGAGCCTTGGAGTACATGCAGTCCTCTACCAACATTCTATGCACTATGCAAAATGTCTTAATGAGAAAAAGTCTTAATTCTTGAGGAATTACTTTCCCAGTATTATTATATGCTAAACTCCAGAGTGTACCTATAAACAAGAGAGGATCACAGTCTGGGTGTGTAGCTTACGCTCAGTTCTGGGGTGTGTACTATTTAATATTCTGAGCAATGATGTAGTAGAAACCATAAAATCATGACTGATGAGGCATGCTTGTGGCAAAGATTTATGGCTATATTAGATAAGGAACAGTGATACAGAGTAGTGCTTGTGGTGCTTGTAATATGCACGCACACTGACTTACGGAAAATGCAGAGTTGTATGTCTGTTACCCAAATGCAGGCTATACTTATGGGAAAGTGGCAAGGCAAAAGGACTTTTCCAAAACATTGAGTCTTCACAGTGTACAATCAGCAGGCTTCCATATCATAAACAGAAGGGCTTATCTGATTTTGAGGGAGTAAATGGTGAGTGAGCTATGCTAGCTATAGTCAGCTAAGCATTTTTGCACATTTGGAATGAGTTATTTTAGTCCAGAGTCAAATGTTTAAGAAACCTGCTGAAAATGTCAAAATTATGTGGAAGAAAACAGGTAGAAAGAGCTTAGAACATTGAAAACTATTGTATCATTGGTTATGTAATGTACAGAAATGCATTTAAATGTCATAATGCCTACAGAGAATGAGGCTAAAGAAAAGGAAGTAGAAAAAGTAGCTTTAAAATCTGTCATCATGAAATGACAGAGTCTTAGGTTCTATATATTGTAAAAGGGTGAGAGGTTTCTTTGGCTTGATTTTTTTTTTTTTAACATAGTTCTGTATGTAATGGAATCACTTTTTCCTGTGTTGTAATTTCCTCTCTTGCTAGAGCATGCCAGAAAGAGAAATACTTACTCAGGTCCATAACAATACTTTAAAGTCACCAGTGAGGTGGGACTCATTAACTCTGCTGCCTCTTGGCATTACCAGCAGCTTTCGTTAGTTCCTCACACTTTGGCTGTTTCAGTATTTGCTGATGATCAATTTGCTCTGGCACTGCTTTTTTTCCAATGTACAATTGGTCCAGAGCTTGCTTCATGCACTTAATGCAGCCAGAACAGGAAATTCAGTTACAGGGATCTGACCAAGCTGCATTCTGGCCAGGAGCCTGATTCTTCATGAAGCTAAACAGAAATAGTGTTAAAAAGTAGGTTTTTGATAAATGCATTTCTCCCCAGGTAAATTATAAGTCCATGGGGTTTGGTTTAATTTGGTTTAGGGGAGAGAGTTCCAGCCTCTAATGAAGAAAAAGTCACTAGAATTTTGAAATGCAGACCAAATAGAATTTGTGTTTCATTTGGAGGGTGTTTCCTTTAAATGACCAGTGTTCTGCTTGGAGTACACCACAAAACCCGAACCTGAGGCTCATAGTCCTACAGGAAATGCCACAAACTCTTCAGTTTGGCTGCATCATTAGCAACTATAGAAAGCAGCAGAGCTCTGTTTTTAATTACCCAGATTCTCAAAAGTGAGTAGTTATTCTGACTACCTCCAAGATGTTCCTGACGGCTTATGAAAACCAAGATTGCTCAGGGTAATTTTAATGTAGGAAGAGGAAATGAAGTGTCCTAAATGTCTGCCTTTGAAAATAGAAGGCTTTCAATTTCTACCAGGTATCTGTTGGTCTTTCAGGCAGCCTTTGACTAGGAACTACAAAAGGTTGCCTTTTAAATGTTTGACCATGCATAAAAGTGTTTTAACTCTTCCCAGTTAATCTCTGGTGCTTTGAAGGCACCGAAGGGTCCAAACTATTGTGACAGAAGTCTCAGCTCTGGAAGCTGTACATAATCTCATTTTAACGTAAAGACTCTTGTGAGTCACAGCAATTTGCACTATGAGATGAATCAATGGTAGCTGAAAATCTCTGCATTGCACTTCATTGTGTAGACATGTCCTGAGTCATGTTCTTTAACTGCCTCAGATTGCATCTGTAGAAAGTACAAAGATGAAAGGAATCCTCTCCAGAGTAGCATGACTATCTGAAATGATGCCCTTTGACACGGCATGCCTGAGAGCACGGCATAAATGAAAGCTTAAGTGATGGCTCTCAGGTTAGGGGAGAAAAGTAGGAGCTGAATAGGGGTCCTGGAGTCATTCAAATTGGAAAATGATGGATAGTGCAGTTTAGGCAGCTTAAATATATTTCAACATTTCCAGGTATGTCAAGATAGGGCACTGAGCATGGGAACATCCCAAATCATTCTCCCGTTCTGAAACTGTGGATATAAACTAGTCTCAATATGGAAGAGACATACCCTGAGGGCTATATGTATGAAAGATGGTGTATTAAAGACTCTGCAAGAATTTAAAAAAGCATCTTGGGGGGGGGAGGAAATAACCTAGGAAAATTCTCTCCAGTTTTTGAAAGGGCTTTAAACTTAAAAAAAATTTAACATCTTCTTCAATGTTGTGTTTGGGGTTTTTTTTCATCTCTTTATATCAGAGTTTTTTGAGTGACTTCTGTGGTGATGGATGACACTGAACAGTGAAATCTATTTCTCTAATATTCTTGCAGTAATTGCTAAGGAAGCATCCTGTTTTATTTTATTTTTTTCCCCAGCTATTACCAACAAGAAACTTCAATCTCTCTCAGACTAAACCAAGTTGATGGTGAAATAATTGCAACTAGGTATTTCCTTCTGTCAGCTCTTCAATTTTTGAACACATGCTCATTTACAGGAGACCAACTTGAAAATTTGCTTTCAGTTAGATACCAGACAGAAGACCCAGGGTTAAATTCACATAATTCACCAGCCTATTCACATAATAATGGGTGAATGTTCTAGTGTACATCCAGATTTTTACTCGGCCACAGTAATTCTGATGCAAAGAAATTCAAAGAAGCTCAACAATTTAGAGCTAGACTGGCTGTGCAATCCCCAATGTCAGCCTAGAAGCAATCTATCTGTAATCACAGAGTACAGATATGGTAAGTCACCACAGAAGGTGTGCTAACTCAAGGTGGTGTCACAGGGTGCTGCCCTTTCCTGTCCCAGTGGTGATTATTAGCACCACCAAGCATTGTCAGCCACTTTGGGACCCTAAGCAGCAGTGAACAGTTTGGAAGTACACCTTATCCATTTTCTGTCTACAGCACAGAAACAAAAATCCTTCCTTTCTCTCATCTTCACCTGTTAGGACTGCAAGGTCTTTCAGGCACTGCCCATCTGTCAAAGTACTTCTGTACAGCTCCTCTTCTGATGTGAAGCCTGATGTCAGCAGATATTCAGAGTCTCTGGGTGGCCATAAAGCCTTGCCTGACAAATGCAGTTTTTCTGCAGACTGTCAAGACTCAATAAAATGTACTGGTTTCCCATTTGCTAGCTCTTCACTCATTGGCTTTAACCTAAGAAGCCTTTAAGACCTGACCCATTCTGCCTCACAGAGCCCCTCTCTGCCAATGTATGATCACAGTAGAGATCAAGCAGCGTCTGCACTAGACCTGCCCATTGGCCAAATGAAAGAATTACTAAGAGCCTTGCCTTTGACCATCAAATCTTCCCTCACTTCAAGAAGACTGTAGACTGGCAGGACAATAAACGGGAATTATATCTTGGGTGAGTGAGACTTCTGTCTGAGGGTGGGGAAGAACAGAGGTCATTGGGTGTACAGAGCTTGTTTTTGCAGCAAATAAATGTTAATAAATGTTAATAAGGGTTTATCTTGTCAGAGCCTGCGAAGATGTTCAACCCACAGCTTGAGTCAAAAAGGTTTTACTGCCTAACAAGAAGTTATGCCAACAAGGAGGAGGAGATGACAAAGCTCATTGCCTAAAGATGAGGAAGGCACTCAGTGCTTGCAGCTGAAGGTGCTGCCAGCTTCCACAAATTCCTCTCTTCCCTAGAGATGACCAAAAGCAGAGAGCAGGAATGCAGAGCAGAAAGAGCATTCCTTTCCTAAAGAAAGGGTGCCAGATGAGGCAGGCAGGAACTGGTTGCTATTGTAAGGCAGGGAACTGCAGCTCTGATATGGGTGCATTTCCATTTTGACAGCAGTATGTCTGGTGAGGCAGCTCTTGGATGTGAGGATTCTTCTCTGGAGATTTTCAAAACCTGCCTGGATGCGTTCCTGTGTGAACTACCCTGGGTGATCCTGCCTTGGCAGGGAGGTTGGACTCAATTTCTGGAGGTCCCTTCCAACCTCTAAGGTTCTGTGATTCTGTGATTCCCCATGTGGCAGCTCCTGAGAGAATTCTGCTATCTATTCAGAAACAACAGACCTTGCCATATGGCTGCAATACTATAAATCAAGGCACATATCAATGTGATTTCTGTTGTCTGATGCTTATCACCCCGCCGCAGTTTTGTTTTTGCTTCATCCACAACATCCTAAAAAGATCTAAAAGCCTGACATCTTTGGGCTTCATTAAGTTGGTCTCTGTTCAGACAGACTGGACAGAAGTCTACATTAAACAAATCAGAAGGAATGTCTAAGTGCACCCAACCAAAACAGTTCCATTTTCAAAGTATAAAAGGAGAGTTTTATCACTCCTGGCACATACATTTCAGAAGTGTTATACTGCAGGAACTCTTATTTTAAGGCTTCTTTGTAGCAGTAGTCAAAAAATAAGGGATGCTTGTTAGAATGTATTTTTCTCTCAAAGAAAGTTGTAGCCATAAGAAGATGCTGGCTGTATAAACCTTGCACAGAGGATGCAGATGAGTAGTGAGGCAATGTTCGATCTCTTGAATCCCTAGTGGGAGACATCAGCTCTCTTGAATAACCTCTGCTCTACAGCCCTCCAATTACATGACTGTTAATGTAAGCAAAAGCAAGTTACTATTTCAGTATGGCATGTGAGTGTGCCAGCCTCAACCAGACCTGCCGATACTGCAGTACAGGTGCACAGCAGCAGATAGCTTCCTCTGCATCAATGTGGAGGGTAGAAGTCCAAAGAGATTCGTTTATCGCCACAGAGAACTGTAGAGGCACTGACACAGCAATCTCCTCTGCATCAGTAGGTAAAGTCTCACAGTAACTGCGATGAATCCCCAGTAAAGGGATTCGTGATGTCAGTCCAACTAGGCTGGGGCCTTCCCACATCCCCTAACTGGCACAGTGGGAATCACTCTTGAAAATGCTGCTGGAAGGGATGGTAAAAGAAAAGGCTCCAAACTGTTGCCAAGTTCTGTGGCAGGTCAACATGTTTGCCCACAGCTCAAATGTGCATGAATAGTCAGGGACTGCTTGTGGAAGATGATTCCCCAGGTACAGGTAGCTACATTTCTATTTGTCTCAGACCACAACAAAGCACATTCATTACCCAAAAGAGCCTGTCTCTGTTTCTCTTTCTGGCTGCAATTTTACACAAATCAAAGATTTTTCCTTTCATTGTGGCTCATTTAGCCAAGCTGCTTTTAATGTTCTTGTGCAGACTTGTTTACCTTTGACATCTATGATTTTAATTTATGAAGGACTGGTGAAGTGTTTAGCTACTTCCAGCAGCAATCAAATCACTGATCTTGCTGAGTTGCACTGGGAGGTGCTGGTGTGTAATCTCTTAAATGGGCTGGGACAAGTCAAATGGCAAACAGCAGGGGTTATAGGGCTGCCATTAGAAATAGTCAGCTCGGGAATTCATAGGCTCTGAAAGGCCACTCAGAACAAGAAAATCACAAAGTGTCTTTATGGATACTAACATATGCATTCTTTCTGATCCATAGGATGCAGAGGGCAACAATTTTTTCTCCTTCAGACAGAAACCTTTGCTGTGTCTCTGCTACTTGTATTGGCCAGCATCCTCTTATCATTGAGAAATGTGCCTCTGTGGCCAAGAAGGCCAATGAAATCCTAGGGTGCATTAAGAAAGTGTAACCAACAGGTTGAGGGAGGTTCTCCTCCACCTCTACTCTGCCCTGGTGAGACCTCACCTGAAATATTGTGTTCAGTTTTGGGCTCCCCAGTTCAGAAGGGACAGGGATCTACTGGAAAGAGTCCAAGAGAGGGCTATGAAGATGATGGAGGTCCTGGAGTACTGCCCTATGAGGAGAGGCTGAGGGACCTGGTGCTTTTTGGTCTGGTGAAGAGAAGACTCAGAGGGGATCTAATCAATCTTCGTAAATATCTGAGGGCCATGGATCAAGAGAGACGGCACAGACTCTTCTCAGTTGTGCCCTGGGATAGGACAAGGGGTAATGAATATAAACTATAGCACTTCCTCAACATGAGGAAGAACTTCTTTACTGTAAGGATGACAGAGAAATGGAACAGGCTCCGCAGAGAGTTTGTGGGATCTCCTTCTCTGGAAATACTCAAACCCTGTCTGGATGTGTTCCTGTGTGACCTGAGCTAGATTCTATGGTGCTGCTCGGGCACAGGGGTTGGACTCGATGATCTATGGAGGTCCCTTCCAACTCTTAATATCCTGTGATCCTGTGATCCAGTGCCCCTGCTGGCAATGGTAGTGGTGGTGGTGTTTTGTTAGGCAGGTCTCCTGGTTGCTGTCTGCCCAGAGAGATGCATGTTTTCATTTAGGATAAGATCCCACCTGTGAGGATTACTTCTGCCTTCACATCTTTACAGATCTGTGATACTACTAGTCAGATGACTTCTTAGTCCCACCCTTGCCATGTTTCTGATTAATGATTTTACTTGCCTGATCAGCTCTTTTGCCATAGTCTCCTAGTGAAATAATACCCGCTTTGTCCAAGGTGCTGGCATTACTGTTTCTTGCCACAGTTCAGCACTCACACTTTGAGTACTGGGCCCTTCATTTCTGGGCCCTTCAATTCAAGAGAGGTGTTGAGGTACTGAAACATGTCCAGGGAAGGGCGACAAAGATAGTGAGGGGAGCACAGTCCTGTGAGCAGAAGCTGAGGGAGATGGGGGTATGCAGCCTGGAGAAGAGGAGGCTCAGGGCAGACCTCATTGCTGTCTACAGCTACCTGAAAGGAGGTTGTAGCCAGATGGGGGCCAGTCTCTTCTCACAGGCAACCAGCAACAGAACAAGGAGACAAAGTCTCAAGTTGTGCCAGGGGAGGTTGAGGGTGGATATTAGGAAGGAGTTCTTCACAGAGAGAGTGATTGGCATTGGAATGGGCTGCTCAGGGAGGTGGTGGAGTTGCTGTCCCTGGAGATGTTCAAGAAAAGCCTGGATGGGGCACTTAGTGCCATGGTCTAGTTGATTGGCTAGGGCTGGGTGATAGGTGGGACTGGATGATCTTGGAGGTCTCTTCCAACCTGGTTGGTTCTATGATTCTACAAAAGGATCTCCCCTTTGATGTAGCTTGTGAGCACTTGGGACCTATATGAAAATGTCAATATCAGACCAATGGCTGGAGGCAGAGTGAAGAGTTTCAGTGTAGCAGACTTTCTGCTTCTTACCTTCCTTCACCAGCCCTTACCTCTAACATTTTGCTTGTCATACTGAGAACCTGCAAGTTTAAACAAACTTGCAAATCACAACTGTGTTTACCTCAAAGCACAGAGTTATTACTAAGCTACTGTATAGGTTCATCTTCATGCCTTCAATAAGAGACTGACATTTCCACCAGCCTGTTCAACCACAGCTACAACTAAATTTAAATAATGAAAAAAGAAATTAAAGGCACTTTATTAGAGCAAAACCACATCTGAGCTCAGCCCAGCAATCAAAAGGTATTTTACTGGCTCTTTTCTAAATCACAGGCTCCAAGATGCAGCCTCTAGTAAACCACCCTAGGATGTACACTGACTGTTCTGATGCATTCATGAGAAACGAGCAGAGCACAGAAGCTTGGAATGCAAATCAGACACAGCAGAACAGACTGAATGGTTTTGCAGTCAAGACTAGTGGTTCATGCAAGGTAAAGTATTTGTAGAATGCTATCAAGAATTCAGAAGTAGGTTTTAGACACCTACTGCTACAATTTGGGTTACTTCTCAGCAAAAGAAAAAGAACACAGACTGGGAGGGAGCCCCAAAGTCACAAAACCAAGTCTCTCTACAATCACAGCAACCAGGCAATCATGGAGAAACACAGTTTCTGAGTCTGTCTCTGTCAGGAAACAGAGGAGACAAGGAGTCACTCTTCTGTGAAAGAGAAGCCTCACTCAAGAGTCTGTCTCCTCTGACTTGGGCACTAAGCACCTGCTGGGTTGTTAAGAGAACACTGTAGTACTTTGCTGCTAATCTTTGTCACCAGTACTAATTGTGAGGAAGAGACAAGAGCTCTTTCCTTGGCAAGGGGAAGGTAAAACCTCCCACAAGTATCTTCAGTGTGTGGAAGTGTTTATTTTCTGGTGAAAAACATTGCTTTCTTTCATCCAAAGTCCACAAGAGAAACCATTATTTTGTGCTTTGCCAATGGTCAGCTTTCCCTTCTTAAGGAAAGGTCAGTTTTTCAGAGGAAAGAAAGAACTCATGGCAAATTCTGAAAGCAATTTATGTGGAAAAGGGAAGGGAAGTGGTCTTGTTACAGGATCACAGGATATCAGGGGTTGGAAGGGACCCAAAGAGATCAGCAAGTCCAACCCCCCTGCCAGAGCAGGACCATACAATCTAGCTCAGGTCACTGAGGAATGCATCCAGACAGGCCTTGAAAGTCTCAAGCGAAAGAGACTCCACAACCTCTCTGGGGAGCCTATTCAAGTGCTCTGTGACCCTTACAGTAAAGAAGTTCCCCATTGTGTTGAGGTGGAACCTCCTGTGCTGCAGCTTAAATCCATTGCTCCTTTTCCTATTCCAGGGAGCAAGTGAGCAGAGCCTGTCCCCGCCCTCCTGGCTCCCAGCTCTCAGATACTTATAAACATTGATTAAATCCCNCCCCAACCCCCTGCCCCCAGATGTATCAGTCTTCTCTTTTATAGACTAAAAAACCCCAGGTCCCACAGCCTCTACTCACAAGACAGTGCTCCAGTCCCCTAATCATCCTCATAGCCCTCCACTGGACCTTCTTCAGCAGATCTTTATTCCTTAGCTGTAACAAATCACAGTGAGGTGATTTCTTCTAGTGTTGTACAAGAAATTGGAAAACATCTATCAGGCCTACAGCAGGGCAGTGCTTGTCTTGTTTCCAACAGTTTCCACACTGAATCTCCTGTCACAAGGCATAATGTCACGCAGTATATGTTCATTTCTTCCCAGCAATATCCTACAGGCATGCAGGGTACAAGTGGCTAATGATTCTACTCACTGCTCTGGCAAATAAGTGCTCATCCCAGAAAGGCTCATGTTGATTTTTCTTTCTCACACTGGAATTTTCTAGTGAAGTAAATGAATTTACATTTTTCATTCAGCACCTGCTTGAGATTTTGCTTGTTCTTCTTGTGTTGCTGTGGCAGAACCTGCCACAACCAGGACCAGGACCATAGTCTTGCCATGCAACAGAGAGCAGCAGTGCCTCCCAAAGCCACTGGTGCAAATGGCACCTGCAGATGAGTCAGCACACAGCTTCACAGAATCACAGAATTATTGAGGCTGGAATAGACCTCTGAGATCATCAAGTCCAGCCTATGCCCTAACACCACCACATGGACTAGACCATGTCACTAAGTGCCACATCCAATCTTTCCTTAAATACCTCCAGGGATGGTGACTCCACCACCTCCCTGGGCAATCCATTCCAGTGTCTAATGACCCTTTCCATGAGGAAGTGCTTTCTAACATCCAACCTAAGCCTTCTCTGGCACAGCTTCAGGCCATGTCCTCTCATCACAAGTTGCCTAGGAGAAGAGCCTGACCCCCACCTTACTACAACTTCCCTTCAGGTAGTTGTAGAGTGTTATAAGGTCCCACCTGAGTCTCCTCTTCTCCAGAATCCACAGCAGTCCTGGTGCTGGATGTGACTACAGCAAACATGATAGGATAGTGAGCTGGCTGCTGAATCAGAAGCCACCCTAAACTTCGAATACTAGTGAAGTAGCCCCAAACTGTAGAAGTTATAAAGATTCAAAATACATTTGTCAGCATCAGTACAACTGAGTACAGTTCTGCAGGAGATAGCTTTGGCATTCTGCCTCCCTCCTCGTTCCAAACTCCTGGCAGCAGGCTGCCTGGGCTGCTTGAAGTAGAATTTGCTTATGGCCTGCCAGCCAGAGCCTCTGCTACTCTGCTTGACTGCACAATGTACGTGTGAGTGTGTGTGTGTCAGGACAAGCTCACTTCAAGGGAAACTCTACTGAAGTCAAGAGAGTTTTGTTAAGAACACATCCAGCCCATCATTAGGCTTTTTTTTCAGGGTAAATTAACTGCTTATGCAAGCAGGCACAGGTCCCACTGTGGCTGGCAGGAGTCTTTTAAAAAGAGACGCGGGCTGGCCTCTTCTGGGCTGCCCTGCTCTGGGACCAGCCAAATCATTCAGAGCTTCTTGCCACACAGCATTCCTCTGCAGGGGGAGATATCATGAAGGACAAATACCACAAATACTTAAAGCTGTGGTGAAAGCTTCAGAAATCCAAGAGAAATACATGTCACTGATCAGATACTATTGTCCTGGTACTGCAAAAAGCATGGGGGAAACTGGTTTTGAGACATCCACGTGCACTTATCACAATCAAGTTACTGCTGCTTCCTTAACAGTGCATTCGGCAGCTCTATTGCTCTATTTTGCCACTGATCTTATCTCAAAGCATCCAGCTAATTTTCTTATCTCAAATTGCCTTCTATGACAGTCTGGCTGGCACTCATTGCCTTCCCTTCCCACTGTTCTCACTGCCTCCAACTGGGACAGCTTCTGCAGCCCCATCCTGAGCTAGCAGCATGGAGATCAGAACACATGAAGCTGAATATGGGGGATAGAGTCTGGTGAAATCTGATTTTAAAGAAATAAATAAGCTAATTAAAATAGCACAGACACTTCTCCAAACATTACATTGTTTGTGGTAACCATTTATAGAGGAGAAACCTCTAGTTTTCCAAGATACTTTCTGCTAAGTTTTTAGGCTGCTGCATTGTTCAGATATAGAAATCACAGGGGCCTGATGCAAAATTGATGTTCAAAGTACTTCACAATAACCTCAGCAGTATCACATTTCTTTTTTCTTTTCTTTTTTTTTTCTTTTGTGTGTGTTTTGTTTTGTTTTCAAACTGTCTCCCAGTATTCTTTTTTTAAAAGTTTTTTCCCCTGATTTCCTTCTCTTTTGCAAAACACTGTCTGCAGCCAAATGTTCATTGAAGAACCAACTTCATTCTAGGATCTCTGTTTCCTGATGTACACAAGCACAACTGCACAGCCTCCCCTGCAGCAGCTCCAGGCAAATGTTTGGACAGGCATGGTAGAAATGGAATTACCACTGGAATGGCATTTTCCCAGACTCCAGCCATAAATTCGGCATTAATGGGGCTTTTTTTTGTGATGGCGACCGCAACATTTTGCTGAAATTCAGTAATGCAAGGAGAGACTTCTGTCCTTTGGTAATAATAAACCTGAAATATGGGCCACAAAACACACTCAAAAAGCCCTTCCATCATCTGCTTTAATTACCTAAGCGACTCCTCATGCAAGCACTGGCTAGAAACCATGTTCATGGGTTGTGCAAGCCTCTTGTCTACAGGCAAGATCACCTCTTGGCAGCAGCATCTCTGGAGCAGAACCTCTGCAGTTACACAGGGCTGTCACTGCAGTCACGCTGTGTTCTATGTTTGCTTTTTTTTTTGAGGGCAGAAATATACATAAGTATTAATTTGCAAACTTCACTGAGATATCTATTAGAGATGGGGAAAACCACTGATGTGTGCCTGTGAATGGTTGGGATTGTATACACTGATGTGCAGTCTCTGGCACTAGGGATTTCTCAAAGAATGTTGTCCAAAAGGGATCTTATCCAAACTAAATGTTCCTTCAGAGAGCAGGGCAGCAGAGGGTGGGAGTGCTCTCTGAATGCAGGGAGATTCAGATGGGAAGTAATGTGTGATGGAGAGGCTGCAAGTGGAACCCAGCCAGGTTTTGATTATGCCAGTTCAGATTGACACAAAAGAATCAGTGACCTGCTGGATTTAAATGGTTGGTTTTACTGGCCTGATTCTACCTTTTATGTTAAACCCTGTCAGTGCTTTTTCTGCACCACTTTACAAGCCCTTTGCCTGATTGAGGCCATAGAGAGCAAGCCAAGCAAGCACTGTGTGGAGACACAACACTGCTGATGTCAGAGAATCAGAGAATGGTCTGGGTTGGAAGAGATCTCTAAAGGTCACCCAGTCCAATTGCCTCTGCAGTCAGCAGGGACATCCTCCACTAGATCAGGTTGCCCAGAGCTCTGTCCAGCGTCACCTTGAATATCTCCAGGGATGGGAGCCTCAACCACCTCCCTGGGCAACCTGTTTCAGTACTCCACCCCTCTCATGGTAAAGAACTTGCTCCTAACATCCAATCTAAATCTACTCTTCTCTAGTTTCAAACCATTGCCCCTCATCCTATCACTGCAGGCCTTTGTAAACAGTGTCTCTGAATCTTCCTTGTAGGCACCTTTCAGCCCCTGCTTACTGCAGAGGGGTTTGCACTGAATGACCTTTAGAGGTCCCTTCCAATCCAGACCATCCTATGAATCTATGATGAGTTCTTCTGGGCTCTCTACAGAAGCTATGTTTTAACAGTTTTCCTCTTACTTGAATAAGGCAGCATTTCTGAGGCTGCTTTTTAAAAATTAGGTAAATGTATTAATTCACCCACTTTACTAAACCCAGCCATTATTTACTAAGTGCAGACATTAGTTTCCTAACAAGAGAAAGGAAACAAGTAAGGTGTAAGTTGTTTTACTAGCCAAGGGAGTTAGAGTGGCATAAATGTACATCCAGATTTGTAAATATGCAGAAACACACACACGTGTACAACTTCTGCTCACAGCACAGAAGGGAAAGATGTAGCATATGTGTATTGCCACAAACGAGGAGGAAGAAAGCTTTTTAAGCTTTCCACAAATAAACTACAACTGGGAGCAAATTAAAAAAGCAGAATGTCACTACAAAATGGATGGATTTTCTAAATCTCCCAGGAGAATAATTGGAGTCATTCTGGACATGGAAATGATTTTTTTTGTTACTATTGTACTTAGTATATTAAGGGTAGTTGGATCAATATGATAGGCTGGCTTGTAAATGCATGTCTGTACTTTTCTACACATAGTCATCTCATGCTGTGTGGTGTTTGGAATGTGACTACCTGTCCATGTGTGTAGCTAAGGGTGTAAAAAGCACTAGAAAATGGCTCCCCTGAGTTGTGGCTCGGTAGGTTAGAAGGATCCCCAGCTTATGAATGTCCATCAGGTCTGCCAGCAGCCTTGCTGTTCATGAAATCTGTCTTTGTCACAAATAGCAAATCTCAGGCTATGGAATATCACAATCTCATTATGGGATGTCATCCTGCAGCACAAATACATCATTCTTGGTGGATTTATATGCAGCATAGCCAACATTGCCACCCAGACGTGACAGATGTACTGGGTCCAGATTTACACTGAAATATGATTTACACTTGTCAGGACAGTGGCAAGAACAGGCTGAAGAGAAGACCAGAAATACTGTTGAGAGAGTGAGTCCTTCATGGTTCCTTAGACACCATAATCCTTGTCCTGAAGCCTGGGGAGGGGGAGGGAGCAGCTCTCACTTGCTCTTTCAATTACGGCTAGATGCAGGGAGTAATATTCTGCTAAATGTTTCTCTCTGCAGCACCTGAGCTGTGCATTCCACCTCCAGGAACAAAGTGTGTTACCTCCCACCAGTAAATAAGCCTTACAATGTCTTCATTCCAGTCCATGAATCCTAGATGTATGTCTTAGGGGGTAAGAGATAACATCTGTCTGTCAAAATTGCATTGACTTCAGAGCAAATGGAGTAAGGACTGAAGATTCATGCTCCAATGGCTCCTTAGCAGCCCTAGAAGCACATTTATGCCTATCAATTGATCTACCATTCCTTCCACCCACACCCAGTGAACTGTCCAAAGGGTTCAGGTCATGCATGGAGAGCCCAGAGAGAAGGTTGCTCTGGTCTGTGCCAGCTGCCTACCCCTAGGCCACTCCAGCCTCATAAGCATGTGAACTTCTCCAAGGATTTGCAGCACTATGTAGTTCTCATGACCCAACTGCTACTAGCAGCAAAGCGTTTCCAGTGCCTTGGGAGTGACAGACTTTTAGGATAAAAGGCTATAAACTGATTTCTCCAAAGGAGAGACCCTATGGGTTTCTGTTCCTATGGGGCTATAAGACTGGCCTCAAAATTCACTAAACTAGTTACTATGTTTAGTTACCAGGGGAACCAGATGAGGCAGAAAAAGAGAGGGTTTTTTCACCCAGGAGGTCCTTAATTGTACACTATGTGGAGTATGTACTAGTACCATCCTGCACCCCCAAGGGAATCACTCTCACACTCTTTGCATGCCAGGGTCAACATCCCTTGGCCACATTATCTGCTCCCTGATTGCAGGCAGAGCTGTTGGCTTTGCTAATGCTTGAAATTCATCCTCCAGCTGTTCTGTAGGAGCCTACAATTCAGACCTGAGCTTCAGAGGGGGCTGTCCTCACAGCACATATGTCTACACAGTTAGAGTACCCTTTCAGCTGACTGTCAGGTTACTGATGAGGCAGGCTGTCCAGTATCCCAGTGAATGAGGAGCAAAATGCTGATAACAAAAATAATACCAGTAAGAACAGGTTGATTTTATTTAATCCACAAACTGGTCTCCCTAAGAAGGGGAAGCAATTGTCTGGGAATGAAGGTAAATCAAACCAAAACAGGGAAATAGGCTCCGCCAAAGCCTAAAATAAATGTAAGCAGACCTCAGAGCTCTGTGAGATGAGAAAAATGAGAGAGGAAACAATCCATTTAGATTCAGAGGAGCCCAGATATTAGTATAGAGGGGACAGCAGAGAGGCCTTAGGGGATGACTGCAGAGCTGTGTCACTCACACAGCCAGCAGGACTGCTGGTACTCAGTATCATAGCAGCCTGTAAGGCCAGCAGGGACTCTGTTTCTAGGGCACAGGGAGGAGACTTTGATTGTTCTTTAATGAAGGAAGCAATCAGAACATCTCTGCACATACACATAGGGCAGGAGTGTGGGGTGCTGTTGGGAAGAGAATGTACTCTGCATTCTCCAGGTGTGAGAAACAGTGAGGGCTGCCCTGAGGTAGCAGGGAAGTAAAGGAGCTTGGGTGGGGAAGTAAACAGAATTTGGAGAGCGAAGTGCAAATCATGGAGCTCATTCTGCCGCTCGAATGGGACCTGATCCCCCAAAAGGAAGTACTCTTCAACTTTTACCACAGGTTTGGACCACTACACACCCTTAAATAACTACACTCTTCCACATGAGCAGCAGGCTGCAGTGAAGTGCTGAAGTGAGCTCTCAATCCAAATTCAAGGCCAGCCTGGGTCAATGATCCTCTAGCTTGGCTAAAAGGAGGCAAAGCAGTACAGAGCTGGCATATCTCCAACCAGCAACTTACAATCTAATTTCCATTTCTCATCTATGGGCATCTTAAGCCCAAAGCCTTTCTGAGTACAGTGTCTGAAAATCAGGGCTTTTCCAATCCAGAGAGCTTGTTTATAGCTCAGGTCTGCACGGGTTTAGTGGTTGAATTTCCCATCTGTGAAATTTTAATGGGTGAGCTATAGAAAGCAGAGTTTTGTATGGCTTTGTAGCAAAATAATGGATTTATGCTTTAAATATGAGATGTCCAGTGTGCAAAATCACAGTCAAGTACTAAGTGAATGGGTGGAAAAGTGAAAAGAAAATGAAAGTTAAATGAAAAAAATACCTAAATGAAAGTGAAAATCTGTTGACAGATTACATTTTTGTCCCTGTGACCACCAGTGCAACTGGTCTGTCTCCTTGGATAGAAGTTAGTAAGCTAGATGATCACTTACCTCTTCTTTAATGGCACAGATTCATTCTGGGCTTTAAATATCAAAAGAAACAAAAGAAAATAAATAACGATGGAAGCGATGCTTGAAATGCTGGTGGAAAAAATGTCAGAAAGTGAAGAATATTGGTGTGTTGTCCCTTCAATGGCAATAGGATGTCCACTTACATTGTGGACATAGGAATAGGATGTCCACTTACAAGTTACCTGTATTGAATCCAGGGTGTAATTACATTGGTTTTCAAGCCAGGGAGATGGGAAATCACATGCTCACCTGGGAAATGAGCACCTCTACTGACAAAGCAGCTGCAGAAGCAGCACAACAGATGTTGCTATATCTCACTAGGTTAGAATTGTGAGAGAAATTCCCCAGATTAAATCTCTACAGCCAGCATTGAAAGAAGATTGGTAAGGATCCTGGTGCAAGGAACAAAGTGGGGCTCCTGTCCAGCTAGTCCCCAGTATTCACTTGCCTGTTTGCTGTCTTTGGAGACCAACACTCAGGCTGGGGCACTTGGGGTCTTGTTGTGTGCTTCCTGGCTGCATCCTCTCACACAGTTTTGAGATTTATCTGGACCTGTTTCTCTTGACAGATGAATGAAATTGCTTCTGAATGCAAAGATATAGCTGTGAATAACAGCTACCCTTGAGCCCAGTATTTCACCTCATTGCCTAATCAGTTGGAAAGAGAACCTGGAGCCTTCTTGATGGCTGAGGGAGTGAAATATTGATGCTTCTGTGCTGAATTCACCATAGTCTGTCTCTGAGCTTAGGCACTTCTGCTCACCCAAGATATACTTCTGCCTTCTTAAAGCCATTACTCTTTGGCTGGCCATGGGAGCAGCACCTCTTGAAATTCAGGTATTTTAAGTAGATATCCAACTATAAGCTTCCTTTGCTTTAGCTTCATAAAACAGTTCAGGGTCACCCAGAGGGAAACACTCTGCTCTTCAGTTACCAGAACTTCCACCTGCAGTGAATCAAGACTTTCATTCTGCATTTTAACCATCTTCAGACTACCTTTCAAAATCTCCCTGATGAGCAATCCCCGAGGTCATACACTATACTGTTGCAAGGGCAGAGACCGAGAGGAGAAGAGTCCTGTCAAACTTCTTGACCATGAGGCCATAGGAAATGGCTGCTACATTGCTCAAGGCTATTGCTTAAAATGCGATTTTCATCTCCAAGCATTTCCATTCTCATCTATGTCCTGCCTGCAGTGCTTTGCCAGGAGTCCCATATATCCCCTTCTGTTATGCTTTCTCAGTCTTAACAGCACTCTGTTACTTCATCCTGGGTCCTCACTCATGAGAACCCACCCATGGCAGAGTGCAGTCAATCAATGGATTTACCTTTAGGTCTTCAGTCACTGTCAAATCAGCCCCAAGGTGTACTGCTGGCTCCTCCTAAGTAACATGTGCTTTAATTTTGCCAGGAAACCTTTCCAAGTGTCTCTGCTTAAAGGTAATCTCCTTTTGGCATCACGCTGAAGCACCAGAGCCTTCGGAAAGCTTCAGCTGACTGACATTAGTGACACTGAATTCATGCATCCAGGATGTCAAAACACACATTTTGTTTGGAGCAGGAAACTTTTGGGCTGAGTTTGTCTACAGCAGGAACAGAGTTTTGCTATGAAGTTTTACCTCTGCACTAGAAGGAAAGGTTCTGTTTTATTTGTGGGGGATAGACTCGTGAATGAATACATCATTAGTGCCCGTAACAGCAACGTTTACTTCTACAATAAAGGGAAGCGTTTCATGACAGAAATATGGCAAGGCAAATATCAGCCTTTTGAGAGTCTGGAGAACTTCCTCGGTCTGTGCATGTGTGTGTTTTGACAGGCTCCGGCCAAAGCCTGCCTCTATTTCTGTAACTTTCATTATTTTGCTTTGAAAAGAGGTGAAAAAAATGTCTGCAGAGGCACCCAGCTTGGCCAAGGGTAATCAGACTGAAATATGGTGAGACTGCAGAACAATGCCTACCATGTCCCTGATGCCTTGAGTGTCACAACAGAAGGGTTAAACAGCCTAAAGGGCCCACTGAAACCATACCAACCAGCCTGTGCCAGATGATACAAATCTCAGATTTCTACTAGAAAAATCAACTAAACTCCTGATTTTCACTTCTTTGAAAGTCTCCTTTCCTGCAACACCAACAGGATGCTGGGTGAAGGACTCTCCATCTGTCATGCTGGCCAGTATTGCCTTATTTCTGTGTTTCTTCAAAGACTCATGATTGTGTGAGTGCTGTCTGAGGCAGAAATCCTCCTGTTTTTTTTTTTTTGTTTGTTTGTTTTTTCCCCGTCTTTCTTTTTAATAAAACATCTAACACAATGAGGTTTGAATTCACAATCAGCTCTTGTGTGCTAGCATAAAACATTTCTGATATGAGCACTATTTAGGAAGAAAGCAGACTTTTAAATTGCATGTTGCTCTTGTGCTAGGCTTCTATGTACAGGTGAACTCCATCCTTTGAGATCTCACTATAGGGCAGGGTTCCATGCTCTGACAATGTGGTAAAGGTAACAATTTAGGGAATTCTCATGCCTTACATCTCACCCCACATACCCTACTTGGTTTTATCAGCACAACTGATTCTTAAGCCCATGCTAAGAATCAGAACAGGAAAAAATTATTTGGCTTTAGGAAGATCAAACTGTATATTCACGGCTGGTTCACTAAGCAAAGTCTCAGACCCTTGCACAACCAAGGGAGTTCATTGCAGCAAGTTAATGGGAATTTGTAGTAGTTCTAGGTTGAGTGTGGGAACACTATGGCTGCTGAATGCTTGACACACTGAAACAGTCTGGGAGTGATGCTCTGAAGTCTCCTCTTCCTTCTGGTTTCTCTGACACCCCATTAAAGTAATAAAGCCTCATACCCACTTGTTAAGAGCCATTCATCTCTGCTTTTAGTGGAGATGCTGCTTAAGAAAGAGTAGGAGCACTGAACTGATGCTCATTATCTGAATTGGCAGAGGTGCAAATCTGGGTCAACAGGGACCAGCTAGATCAGGCCAGGGGTGTCACAGGACTCTGTATCAGTGCCACACTTAGCTGCCCTGCTTCACCACCAGCACTCTGCTTGCCTTTCCTTTTGCCTCATGCAAGGGCACAGGTGTTCTGATTCCTGTGCTGAGCTGAAGTTGATGACTTTTAGTGCAGCAAAGAAATCAGTCAGTTGAGGTAACATGCTGACATGCATTTTGCCCCAAAGCCTCTTCAGCTATAGCTGTGAGAACGGCCTTTGTTCTGCCACAATGGAGAGGAGAGATCTCATGTATATTTTAAACAGCACACTGAAAGCAAGGACTGATCTTCCTTGCTAAAGCCAGAGAAATTCTGTTGAGCTCAGTGAAAATTGTGTCTGAAATCTCAGACTGATAACAGGACCAGGTCTTGCCAGCTCTTTGATATGCCTATAGGGTTAATTGTCATTAGCAAATTAATGTTCATTTGCTTCTGTCTAAATGAGCCGTGAGAATGCAGTAATCATTCCAAAGAAGTGTGCTACCACTGGTAGAATTGTCCTTTCCTGTCTACTGTTCTCCTCCTGGTCTGAGTTGATTTGGACACAAGTGACATCAGTCGCTTCTGGAGTGATTGCAGCCAGGCTAAACGGATGTGGCAGAGAAAGGAAATTGCAGGAGGACTCGACCCAACAGAGAAGAAGGGAGACACTGCCACAAATCAGTCCAGGGAAAGACTGTGCACATCTCACAGAAGGAAGGATGCTGTTTTATGGCATCACTGGCAATGTAAAAGACTGGGAATTCATCTATAATCCAAAGTAGACTGAAACTTTCAGCAGACTGTTGATGGAGGATGTGCTCACTTACCTCACACAGAACTACAGAACATCTGATGCCTCTTGGCTATGAGTAAAATTGGCAAGTGCTCTTGTGTTGTCATTGTCTGCCTCACTGTTACAGCTACGGCTCCATCCCAGCCTTAACTTTGGTAACTGAGCAAGTACCTATTGCATCTGCAAGAATTTGCACACACTTTAAATCTGAAGGCTTCTTTTCACCCTCTGCCTTCACTGGAGAGTAATTGCTGATGGTGTTGCCTTTTAGGGTGGGGAACTCTGAAATAGACAGATAAAAACTTTGAAACTGCTTTACTCTTGGCAGGTTCTCAAAAACCAAACCAAATCAAACAAATAAAAACAAACAAAAAAGCCCAACAAACCAAACCAAACCAAACAATCCACAAAACAAACAAATAAAAAAGACGACCAAGCAAACAAAAAAACCCCAAACATTTAACTTACCTCTGAGATCTTCATTGTAGGGGGCTATATGGAGAGAACTGGCGACAGCTACCCAGATGTTATAGTAAATCATGCTGGTGTGATGGAGGCAGACAGGCAACTAAGTAGCTGACCCAACCTTTTGGCTTTAATGCACAGCCATCATTGTCAACTCCTCACCATGCCGCCCGGCACGCTTTCTATTGCAGCTTTCCTGCTGGAAACTGAGTAAATCTACTTCAAACAAAGCAAACCAAAAAGTCACAGTCCATTAGCAATAACTGAGCAGAACTGAGAAAGGAACAACAGAGTAGTTCAAGGAGTCAGGAGCTAAATTACCTACAGAGAGCACAGACAGACAGGGATATGCAGATCAGACAGCACCATAGTCTCTATGTATTACAGCCATAACGCTGGCCAGCCAGCCATCTCTCTGTCCCCACAACACCTCTGCATTAGGGATCTGCCCACCTGGGCATGCCTAGCACACACAATGCAGTGGGTGCTGATGACTCAGCAACTTTTGCTTATAATATACCCTGGCTGGCCTGGTTGAAGGTATGATTTATTGTAGTTTTATCCATAAAACTACACTCTCCACTCTGGTGAGACCCCACCTGGAGTACTGCATCCAGTTGTGGAACCCTTATTACAAGAAAGATCTTGACATGCTGGAATGTGTCCAGAGAAGGGCCACAAGGGTGATAAGATGACTGGAGCTCCTCTCCTTTGGAGACAGACTGAGAAAGTTGGGGCTGTTCAGTCTGGAGAAGAGAAGACTCTGAAGACATCTTATTGTGGCCTTCCAGTATCTGAAGGGGGCCTGCAGGAAAGCTGGGGAGGGACTTTTTAGGGTGTCAGGTAGTGATAGGATGGGGGGAAATCGAGCAAAACTAGAACTGGGTAGATTCAGATTGGATGTTAGGAAGAGGTTCTTCACCATGAGGGTGGTGAGAGACTGGAACAGGTTGCCCAAGGAAGTGGTGGAAGCCTCATCTCTGGAGGTGTTTAAGGCCAGGCTGGATGTTGCTCTGAGCAGCCTGATCTAGTGTGAGGTGTCCCTGTCCATGGCAGGGGCGTTGGAACTAGATGATCCTTGAGGTCCCTTCCAGCACTGACAGTTCTGTGATTCTATGATTCTATAACAATTTCCAAACTGTTCTTATATCCCTGTTTCAGTCTTCATTGAGCAGCTGTGAGACCCTTTCTTCTTCACACTTAAGTCTTCATTTTCCTCTCCTCTAGCAGCATGTTGTTTATGTGCTCTGACTGGAGTAATGAAAGGATCCTGAGAGATGGCCAAGCCATTCAGTGTGATGTTCTGCATAAAGACAGGCTCTTGCTTTAAACCTTATACAGGCTTCCTCAAATCTCCCTTTTCCCACCTAATTAAGAAGCCAAAACTTTGAGTTTTGTTCAGCTCAAAGTACTACTTAAAGTCAGGTTGTAGCTGTCTATACATCAGTGGAAAATGCAAACATCTGCACTGACCTGGAATCACACTGGGCTCACAGCCACTGTCTAGCTTCATCCACCTGCTTCATCTATGTCCGTTTAGAGCTCTGTGGATAAGGAACTCCTTTTATTTCATAGAATCATCAATCATAGGATCATTTCCTGCATACATAGGGTCTAGCTGCCATATGTTAGCACAAAACATAAAAATCCAGAACAGTTTACAGCTAAGCTTTTGAGATATCTCATCCTGTTCCTGATGTTGAAGCTGGTTTAGCAGAGCTTTTGTTACAGCTGCATTACATTGCTCTCTGCAACTCCCTGAAGGGAGGTCAGAGCAAGGAGGGGGCAGCCTCTGCTCCTTGGTGTCAAGCAACAGGACCAGAGGAAATAGTTTCAAGCTGCAGCAGGGATGGTTCAGGCTGGATGTTAGGAAATATTTCTTCACTGAAATGGTTCTCAAAGATTGGAACAGGCTGCTCAGGGCAGTGGTGGAGTCACCATCCCTGGAGTTTTTAAGTAGCCTGTGGACCTGACACTTAGGGACATCGTTTAGTGCTGACCCTTCAGTGCTGGGTCAAGGGTTGGACTGGATGAGCTTGGAGGTCTCTTTCAACCAGATGTATTCTGTGGTTCTGTATAAAACTATCTCTACACTGACAAGGACAGTTTTAAGTCTAAGTCAGTTCCCCTGCCATGTCCTTGTTTCAAGGTACAACTACTTTAAACTTACATAGTGGAGGGTGGGACTGTGTTGATGACATTTGGAAGTCATTCTTCAGTAGTTGCTCCTGATGCATTTTCAGGACTCCTGTCTGACTTTGGATTTCCTCTAAGCTGTACATAGTGCAACAATACAGGAAAGTGAATGAATGTTGTAAGAAGGTCCCATGGGTCCCAAAATCTATGCTATTCTTGCTGATGAGTGGGCTGGGTTGCTGACCTGGATCAGAATTGAAATCTTGGCACTTAGCTACATCTTTAGGAGCTAGCAGCTGGGACTAGATAATTAAATTATTTGCTATTTCTCAGTCAACATCTCCCAGCCTCCAATGTGTGGTTGTGCCAGAGAGTTTTGTGAGTTCTGTATCCATTGATTCATGCTTATTTTCTCTCACCCAGTCTATGTGCAGGGCAAAGACAACACAGGGCACCTGTTTCTCATGGCTTTGCCCTGTTCTGACTGTATGCCAAAACAAGTCTTTGGAAATACCTCCTCTATAGGCACCCTCACCTCACCCCATCTGCAGTATAAACATATGCTTGGGCTTCTCAGCTCTAAAGCTGAGAAAAGGGGCACACAGAAGTATTGTTAGACACCTCCATCACCCCCACACCTCTGGCCTGAATACTGGCTAAATCAATGGACAACCAGGAACCAGAGGGACACAATAACACTGGAGAGGAGTCACACACAACCATATGCAGCAAGGCAAATGGACAAGGTATCAACCTGAGTGTCTTGTATGAATGGGATAGGAAATTTTCTTCCCAGTTTGCAACTCTCTCTCCTGTCATACTGTTAGCATTCCTTGCTGACTTACTGTTTCACTAGTGGACAAGGTTATCTCTTCCCCTCCAAACCACATCACATCACCTGAGCTGCCATTAAAGGAGGACAGACATGGGCCAGCTCATTGCAGACCTGGGTAGGGTCTCTGCCAGGAAGTGGAGAGCTATCTCATGTTAATGTCCCATGTCATTGGATGAGGATTTCATCTAGCAAGGGATTCTTTATGTTCTAGTGCCAGGAAGCAATGTGGAAAATCACAATTAAAACAAATCTTCTCTGAGACATGGTATGCAAACCAACCTGGAGAGGACAATGCTACAATCTTTTTGGTGTTATTGCTACATATTGCCCATAGGAATAACAAATTATCAACTTCAAATTAACTGTGATACACACAGTGAAAGCCAAGTGGAGTGAGTGAGAAGAGACCAGAGATTAAGCAGGCTGCTCTCCAGATATTATTCTGAGTATCAGAGTGAGAGGATAGAAGAAATACATCACCAAAATAATCTGTTATGCTCATCGTACTAGAGAAGAACATCCACCCTTTAAAATTCTCATTAAAATGCAGCCATTTTTTATTTCAAAGGATTAATATGTTAGCTCTAAAGAGAGAAGAAAAATGAGAGTCACAGTGTGCTTGGAATCAGATACTGTTAATTGAAAACAGAATCACAGAATCGTAGAATGGTCTGGGTTGGAAGGGACCTCCAAAGGTCATCCAGTCCAACCCCGCCTGCATTCAGGAGGGACATCCTCAACTAGGTCAGGCTGCCCTCACCTTGGATATCTCCAGGGACAGAGCCTCAACCACCTCCCTGGGCAACTTGTTCCAGTGCTCCACTACCCTCATGGTAAAGAACCCCAAGCACTTAGTGCCTTAAACTTTTGAAACCAGAGCGGGGATTGTGGATTAAACTCATTCATATAAAGGAGCTGCTGAAAGATATGTGTGCAGCAAAAATCTCAGCAAAAAGTAGTGTGGGAGCTCTGATGTGCTTACACTCTGCACTAAGGAAAACATCACCTTTGGGCAGAAGGCTTTGGAAAATGTGTGGACTCACTGTCACATAGGAACAAAATACCTGTCTGTAAAAATAGCAGGTAATGATTTATGATGGCTTGACTACAGCTGAGTGGATATTTGTACAGCCAGTCAAAACAAGCCCCCTGGAAACTCTGGGAAAAAACCCATACTGGTGCAGCCTGACTTGTGTTGCTCTGAAAAAACATTGATTGTGAAATGAGGACTTTGTAGCCATGCACAAACTCCTAATCAAAATGAATACCTGAAGGGAGGTTGTAGCCAGGTGGGGTTGGTCTCTTCTCTCAGGCAACCAGCAACAGAACAAGGGGACACAGTCTCAAATTGTGCCAGGGGAGGTCTAGGCTGGCTGTTAGGAGGAAGCTCTTCACAGAGAGAATGATTGGCATTGGAATGGGTTGCCCAGGGAGGTGGTGGAGTCGCCGTCCCTGGAGGTGTTCAAGAAAAGCCTGGATGGGGCACTTAGTGCCATGGTCTAGTTGATTGGCTAGGGCTGGGTGATAGGTGGGACTGGATGATCTTGGAGGTCTCTTCCAACCTGGTGGATTCTATGATTCTATGAATAGAAAAAAACCCAAACATCTCTAGTGATAGCAGACTTTCTGATGCTCTGAATCCTCCAGTTTGGCAGGGAAGCCCAAAGCATTACCAAGTCCACTGTGGTCAGCAGTCACAGCAAGGTTCCCAAAGGATTCTCGTAAGAGCCTGAAGGAGAACATGCTCCTAAAGGACTGGATGAACTGGGGTCAAGCAGCATTCAGTTCACGTGTGCTGCAAACACTGTTTCTGCTTGGCAGTTGGAGAAACAGGCGCAGCGTGGGAGCTTGCCTAAGGCCACAGAACAATTTAGTCTGCAGTAAAACGAATACCCCTTGAGTCATATCCTTTCCTCCAACCTCCTGGTATCAAATGAAGGAGGAGCACCATTCATGAGCAATGGCAATTTCATAAAGCATCAGGCAAAAGATATTAATTAATAAAAGCAGAAACAGGTAATTCAGAGGGTGTGCTGTTCTTTGATCTCTGGAGTATTACGATCACATTCTGGAGTGTGCTGTGAGGATATGTGGTTTACTTGCTGGTGCAGTGCTGGCAGTGACATGTTGGAGTGGAGATTTAGTTTTGTAAGCCATTTGGTGTTGAACTGATTGTGACCTACTTTAAGTTTGCTGCTAAGTGGCTGGGATTTAGAGTGGTTAGAACAGTGATGTAAGTGAAGTCACACTATGGCACATGGAGGCAAAATAGGTCATTGGTATCAATGCTAGGCTAGGAAATTTTGCAGTGCACCACAAGATGAAATAAATCACTCAGGAATAAAGATGAAGAGGGCACCATGCACCAAGAGGAAGGATCAGTCAGGAATAAAGATGAAGAGGGCACCACGCACCGAGAGGAAGGATCTTTTTGAAGTGGAGAGAACAGGATGACAATTTTCCTGTGGCTAATTGATGCAGTAATTCCAGCAGGAAGCCTTGTTACTGATGAGTGTGTTCAACACCTCCAAAACCCCCCTGAGAAGCAGAAGTGATGAACGTCTTTGATGAGCCATTTTTTGCAGGTTTCCATTCTTTGCCAAGGCAAGGGACAACTTCTTACAGCCTTCTAGCCCCTACCTTCTTGTAGCGTGAGCTGGGGTCTGCCACATAGAGCTCATGGAAATAGGAATAGGTTCCTTTCATACTGTCTGAGAGGCAGATAATGAGATAGGGAAACACAGAAAGAAAGCTTGAAGACAACTAAATCCAAAGTGCTGTATTTTCACAGAATTACAGAATGGTAGGGGTTGGAAGAGACCTCTCGAGATCATCTAGTCCAACCTTCCTGCTAAAGCAGCCTCACTCAGAGCAGGCTGCACAGGAATACATCCAGGTGGTATTGAAATTTCCAGAGAAAGACTCCACAATGTCTCTGGGCAGTCTGTTCCCATGCTCTCACCCTTAAAGGGATGAAGTTTTTCCTTATCTTCAGATGGAATTTCCTGTGTTCTAATTTGTGTCCATTGCCCCTTGTTCTATTACTGGGCACTACTGAAAAGAGTCTGGTCTCATCCTCTTGATCCCTGCCCTTTAGATAGTTATAAGCATTAGGAAGATCCCTCTCAGTCTTGTCCTCTCCAGGCTAAACAGCTCCAGGTCTCTCAGCTTTTCCTTGGAGAGATGCTGAAGTTTGCTAGTCATCTCTGGGGCTTTCTGTTAGACTCTCTCTAGTAGTTTCTTGCTCCTCTTGAACTGGAGAGCCCAGAAATGGACATAATACTCCAGATGTGGCCTCACTAGGTGGAGTACCCAGCTTTGGCTCTAGCTTCTCCAAGGAAGAGCTAGCTATAAGCTGCAGGTTAAAGGTCATTGATACTGAAACACTGGGAGCTGGAGACATCTGGCAATGAGAAAAGCCAAACAGTAGAAGCTATTACTGTTGTCATTTTACTGTGTGCAGCTTTCTGTCATCCTAAAAGAGTGATGGAGGAGAAGAGGCTGTAGGAAAAACCATTAGCATGAGCAGAAAGGCCTGGAGTGAGCTTATGATAGGGCTATGGAGAAATATCTCTTCTCAGAAACCCAGGACAGTCAGTGGAAAAGCTCTTGCAGTTGTCAGTGAGGTCACCATTTCAGAGAGGCCTGACCCTCAGCTTTATGTAGTCCAAAGTATATGTCACAGCCTCACAAGGGAAGTTCCAACAATCACAAGAGTGATTTTTTTTTTTTTTTTTTTTTGCCTTTAAGCTCTCTGATACATCGCCATGCACATTGGGATTTTATGACCCATTCTCTCATTACCTGTGAGCTCTTCCCAAGGCTCTGCAGTGAGTTCCCTGCAGAGATCATAAGTGCCTCTCTCAGGGCAGCAAACATGGGGACCACAGGCAAAGAAACATTTGGGCTTCACAGGAGCTCAGCACAACGTTCTAGAAACATCATCTCTGCTTCCCGGACAAGCCATAGGTATGCTCAGAGCAAAGTTGGTCCTCAGACAGCTTTCCAAGCATATGATGGAAAAAAATCACCACGGGTGTTTCAATTAGCACTCTGCAGCTCTCCAGACATGCTGTAGTTCTCAGAGCTCCGAGTTCCCTGCAGCACTAAGCCTCCATGTGTTAATGGAGTGGGACCTGCTGCTGTGCGCAGAGCCTCCACAAAGCACACGGTCCCTGCCAGCCCGGAGGGGAGAAGTGGCACAACCACTGAAACTGTTTCTCTCCAGCAGAAGGTGGAGTTGGACACTCTGTTACAAAAATCACTTACAAGGAGCCTAATCCTTGCCCCTCGCTGTCTCCTGAAATTAAGGAAATTTCCCACAGAACTTAAAGGAAAATTGATCTGAATAAACCTCCCGAATTTACTGGCTTTGCTTCACTTAAGCAATCACAGAGAATTTAAACTGATCATTTGTTTTCCTGTGGAAAAAAAATCCCATGAACTGTAATAGAGGAGATTCTGAAAGGCTTTTATCTTAATTACTGCAGAAAATTACATAGAATTAGATCCTTTCTAATGGTTTTCTGAACCATCCTTCGGGATTGGATAGCAGGAATATAATTCACTGTTGAATTGTATAGACTAGTGGAAAAAACAATACCTATAGAAAAGTGTTCATTATCTGTTAAAGTCTATAGGGCTTCCCTATAACAATTTTCTTTCATTTACAAATATTTCCAGGGGATTGTATTATGATGTGCTCATCTGTTTGCAATGCACACTCATTAGAGAAAGAGAAGTAAAAATAGGCAGCAGAGATCTGCGATCTGGCTTCTAGGATAAAGGACAGCATGAAATCACAGGAGACCATGCTCATAACCCCATGAAAATGCATCATATAGCCAAGAAAGACAGGTTAAAAAAAAAGCTATGGTTTTGTTCCTGCATGGAGTTACTGCTGGCAGATTGTTCCCACCTAAACCCTCCAGCTCTAGGGAGGTGCAAAGAGCTCTGCTTTGGATTACAGCTTCATAGGCTATAACTATAAATTGATAATGGAATTTGACATATCCTGGAAGCTTGCTTGCAAGAAACCATGACTGCATATGTAATGCAGCAATAATTGATCAATTCCTTGTCTAGTTCCTTTAGCTGAGCAGCCTGGGCTTTCAACTGCAGCTACAGCTGTCTCCTGAGCTAACTGCACTCTATAAAGCTTGCTTCTTTCTCTCCTAGTACCTCTTACACTAACAGAATAGGACTCCCTGAATCACAGAACATTAGGGGTTGAAAGGGACCTTGAAAGATCATTGAATCCCATCCCCCTGCCAGAGCAGGATCACCTAGAGCAGGTCAGACAGGAACTTGTCCAGGTGGGTTTTGAATGGCTCCAGAGAAGGAGACTCCACAACCTCTCTGGACAGCTCATTCCAGTGTTTTGTCACCTTCACACTGAAAAGGTTTTTTCTCATGAATATGGAACCTCCTCATGAACACAGAACTTCCTCTGCTCCAGCTTGTACCCATTGCCCCTTGTCCTGTCATTAGACATCACTGAGCAGAGCCTGGCTCTGTCCTCCTGACACTGCACTCCATATCTTTATCAACATGAATGAGGTCACCCCTCAGGTTCCTCTTCTCCAAGCTAAAGAGACCAAACTCCCACAGCCTTTCCTACTCTGTACCCTCACTCCCACCTCACAGCCATCAATGATGAGCTGAGCTTTCAGATCAGAAGTCACAGAGGAATTCTGACACCAAAGGATATTGTGGCTGTTTTTTGGTTGTTGGCTTTTTTTGGTTGGTTGGTTGGTTGGTTGTTTTTTGGGTTTTTTTGGGGTTTTTTTTTTTTACCTGTGGCAGGTAACACAACACTGCATACCCATGCATGACACAAGGTCTTAGACTGAAGGATGTTTTCCATTTCTCAGGGACTAATTTATATTTCAGGTGTTAGCATGCCAGCTGCTAGCACAAAACACCTAACAGATACTTCCAGCAAGCAGAAAACAGCATGTCCAACATTGGAAGCAGAAAATAAATTATTTTAGTGATTAGATTTATAAGTTGAACTAAAGATAGAAAAATACATTCATGCATGTTCTGGACAAGCTCTAACTCATTAATGTCCTCCTTTTATGAAAAGCACAATTCCCTTGATTTTCCATAACTTTCCTTCCCCCTTTGCCTCCCATTTTTCATTATATTTCATTTGCAATTGTCTGTCTTGGCAGACAGACAACTCCTACTCCTTATTATAGACCACTAAAATGTTTTCTCTGACACATTTGCAGTCTGTCACAAGCATTGCAGGAGGTTTTTTTTCATTACAGATTTTTGATGCCTTTTGTTTACCCATCTCAAGTTTTCCCTTTCTCAGATACGAACCTATCTAATAGACAGAACAGTGCCGAATGCTGCTTCTCAGCAATGTGAAAAACAAGCACTTAAAAATCTGTCTGCAGTGGCCAAATGCAGAAAGGTTCTTAGAGAAGTAGGGCAGTTAAATACAACACAGGGCTCAGGCCTTGTGGATTTCATTTTATGTCAATGTATTTTTACAGAAAGACATTCAGAAAGCTCTAAAATCTTCATTCTAATGAAAGGGAAATTGATATAGAAGTCATCGGTTTGACAGTCAGTTACAGACTGGGATATTCTAACAGGAAGCACAAGGCAGGAAAAGGCAAAAGGAAAGGACTATTGGCTTCCAACACACAATCATAGAATCACCCAAGTTGGAAGGGATCACTAAAGGTCACCTAGTCCAATCTCCCTGTAGTAAGCAGGGACATCCTTAACTAGATCAGGTTGCCCAGAGCACTGTCGAGCCTCACCTTGAATATTTCCAGGGACGGGGTCCCAACAATCTCTTTGGGCAACCTGTTCCTGTGCTCAACCACCCTCATTGTAAAGAACTTGTTCCTACCATATCACATCACCAAGGGACTATGTTTTTCCATTGTGTGGATGATGCCATAGGGAGCTGCAGCATTTCCTGCAAACCTCCTTTCTTCCACTGCTTTATGACAATTTGTTAGAAGTGTGTTCTCCAGGGACACAGAGGGAAAAGTCTGGGGGTTGGAGTCTCTTTCGTTTTCAAACTTGGGAAAATATCAATCTTTTACAGCAACAACTACTACCTGATTGTCTGGAAAATGGAGACACCTGCAAAATCAGTGTGGGACTTTAATTCGGAAATAGTGCTGGGACTGGTGTGTGATGAGGCTCCAAAGAAGCAGGTATGTCTGAATCACAAGGATGGTTGTTATTTTATAGAGTCCATGGGAAAAGTGCCATGCTAAAATCTGCTCAAGAGCTGCAGAATACAATGTAAGGGTTAAACTGCTGCTGGTAGTCACCCTGTGAGCAGAGCTTTGGCACAGGAGAAATGATGTAATTGGTTCTTCTCACCTTAGATCTATACATCATTGCAGGCACAGACTTGCTGGTAACTTCTCTAAGCTCCTGGTTAGGAAGAAAGATGCTGACTGAGGTCTCTGAGCATGCAGTGAAATGAAACAGAAGTGCTAATGATCACTTCTTCATTATGTTTATCGTTGGTTTCCAGTACAATGGGGCCCTGGTTCTTGTTTTTGATATTGCTGTAATACAAGTAATGAAATACAAAGGAATGGCAACGAGTTAGTTAAGCCACACATAATGCATTCTGCCCCACCAGAATTTATTTATTATATATGGAACCAAAAGTGAGACACCAGGGAATTTGCTTGTAGATAAGGGATTTGTTGTTCTGACCCTATCCCTGTACCAGAGCATTAGCTCCAGTGCAGCACCGCAGCGATCAGCACTGCTCAGATCTGAATCCAAATGTTACTACTTGAGATAATCCCCATTTAAAAATAAACCTAATTATGGAAAATTGACATAAGACCAGGAAATGAGCAGCAGAAATATTTCCAAACATTGCTTGTAGAGGCCCTGAGCCAACCCACTTACAGGCTATGAAGTTTATCAGATCAACTTCAAAGGTGTCTGTGTACAATCTAATTACACTTAACAATGAGATAAACAGATCTGCAGTGTATTTTTGCCAGGAAAAAAAAAAGAAAAAAAAAGAAAAAAAAAAGAAAAACAAACAACCAAAAAGGTGAGGGGACACTGAGGCAAGAATATTAAATGATCTGGCTGGAGATTTTCAATAGTTAGCCCTGTGCAACCTGCTATAGGTGAACCTGCTCTGTTGGTGAGGGGTTGGACTAGGTGATGTCCAGGCATCCCTTCCGGCCTCCTATCATTCAATGATTCTGTGTGTTTGAAAGCAGTTGAGAATCAAGAGTCTGCTTCTTAGAACCTTAATTTAAAAGCCTTGGTGGATATGCAAGGCAGATAAATTTCTATCTGGGTGTGTGCCCCCTAAGCATCTGCTCTTCTTTTAGGCAACGTTTTAAGCACCCCAAGTATGGGCACATTGAGGCTGGCTGTGACAGATTCGATTCCATTGTCTCAAAAGATTTTAACAAGCACAGCTCCACTGCCATGTGGACAGCTTGATGTTGTGTTCTGCTGACAGGATGTAGGAGATCACAGCTCTTCACAGAGGGAGGCTTTTGGGTTTTTTTACAGTTTGGAGGAAAAGTTTAACTCTGTCGAGGTGGCAACACACCCCTTTTTAAAACTGCCTCAGGACTGTGATCTGTTGTAATCTTTTGCATGCAGAAATTGCACGTGTAAGTCCAGATTTTTGTTTACAGATATTAACAGACAGTGTCTGTGATGATTGCAAGGGCAGGCAGAGCCTCTTACAGTCTCTGGGAAACACACTACCTGTTTGGGGAGGGACAGAGTTGAGTACAAGCCGTTCTGCTTTGGCTGGCTATTTTTGCAGCTGGTACCACACATGCCTGCCTGGAAATAGCTCCAAATGGTTAAATTAATGGGGTCTATGGGTCCCAGGAGCTCAACTAAGCTCAATTCTTCACCAGCTCCAGCTCTCCAGAGTCTAGGAGTGCTCTGATGTGGCTGTGTGACTTCATGCTCACTACACATTCCTTCAAGTCATGCCTTTTTGAAGCATGCAACTTGAATAGCCAGGGAGAGATCATGAGTCCAAACTTCACCTGAAAGACTCTATCAGCCTCTGCTGATCCCAGCCTTGTGGACCCTGAAGACTGGTAAAAGTGCTGTTTTGGAGACATTTTTTGGGTGTAGAAAATAGAGGCAGAGTTTCTGGCACCAGAATGGGGGAAATTCCTGATGCAGAGAAGCACAGGGAGTGCTTTGAAGCACAAGGAATGCTTTGAGACTTCATGGCATGCTGTGGCATTTGCATCCTGCCCAGGAATCCTTAGATATCTCACTTCAGAACCAGACTAGGGAAAGCTAGCAGAGGAAAAGACCTGAGCAGCAGTAAAGCAGCCAAAGTGCATGAGGATGTCACTGGGGCAGACTAATGAAGGTGAGATCCTAATAAACATGAGACTTGGTTTGGTGCTACTCTGGGCTCCTTCTTCCTAAAGCTGCAGCAAATCTGGGAATTAAGGCCACAAAGAGGAAGTGTGTAAGAAGGAGAAAAGGGAAAGAGGGAAATCTCAGCTGGGGTTCAACTATCAGTGAGAAGAGTGGAGCTGAGTGCAGAACCGGTTGAGAGAGAAGAGAATGGTGCAGCAAGATCCTTGGTCTATCATGGAGTGATTCATTCTCTCTTCATGGCTCACTTGCCTGCTCTGTGTCACTTTTCTTATCTGCAAATACAGCCTGTTCTATATGCCAGGACCAGGTTTTTGCATCATAAGGCACAAAGGACCCTTGAACGGCTTAGAAGGTGCTGCGATAATATGAAGCTGAAATTGCAGCCACCAGAATGGAAAAATAGAGCACTTCTAGTCAGTAATTTTGTTCCCAGTGAAGCCCCTTGCCACATGAAGCTTTGAGCTACAGCTGCTTCACTGCTAAGTACAGAAAGGGAAGATATTTCTTGAGCCTACTTTTAACCTCAGACAATTTGGGTGCAATTTCTATGAAATGAGGGATAAATCAAGCTCATTCAGCACCAAACTCTAATTACCAGCTGCAGCAAAATATCCTAAGATGATGTATCTGAGGCTCCATCTTACTTCTGGATGATGTTCCAATTAATTCCCCCTTTACCAGTCTGCAGCACCTAAATGAGATGTACTGAGCATCAGTCCCTAGGTTGCCTGGTCTTTCTTCCTTGATATCCCAGGTCAACTGCTCTTCATAGCTGCTGTGGAACTGTTTCACCAGTCTTAGGATGGTAGTATTAATACTCACTTGCTATCCAGCAGTTTTCTGATATGGCCTATTCAAGTGTGAAAAGCATTTTGAGGTCTCAGGTCATGATACAGAAGCGAGAACAGTGATTTCCTTTCTTTCACTTCATTTCTCTGTGGCCTGTTCTATTTCTAAATGCTAGAAGCAGCACTGAGCAGAAAAGAGGATACCTGTTCTGCAGGAAAAAAAAGAGGAGGAAATCTATTTCACAGGAGAAAAAGAGGCAGGCTCTTTGAAGGAAAGAGAAAATGCATGGGAGAAAGGAAGAGTGCATGTGAGAGGGAGGGAACAGATTCCAGTGCAGGTGAGGAACAGTATAGTAGCCAGGGCATTCAATCCCTATCCTGAATGAACTGCTAAGTCTTGGGCCCATTATGACAGAGGACATAGATTCCTCCTTGGCTCACAGGAGGAGTTTTCAGGATGCTGCAATGTTTCCACAGAGTTTCATTTCAGAAAGAGAAAAGATTTGGTAGAAAAACTCCTGGCCAGCCGCGCTTGCAATCTCATTCTCATTTATTTGCTCAAGTAATCCCCAGTGCTTGATTTATGTAAGACTTGAATTAACTGTGTATTTATTCAGAGATCTTAAACTGCACTGAAGTGATGAGGTAAAACTCCAAGCTGATGCAGTTTCAAGGGTATTAACAAGTGTGCAGTTGAAAAAGGCAGCAGAACTGAAATCTCCATAGCTTCTGGAGTTACCTGTTAAGATAGGTACAAATGTCTACTTTTAAACTTACACGAGAATGATCAGAGGCCTGGCAGCTCTGCCATATCAGAAAAGGCTGAGAACTGGGTTTGTTCAGCCGTGAGAAGAGAAGGGTTGGGGGAGACCTTATTGCCACATAGCAGTACAGAAAGGGTGTCTACCAGGAAGATGGAGACTCCCTTTTTACAAGGAGTCCCATGGAAAAGACAAGGAGTGATGGGGACAAGTTACTTGTGGGCATACTCCCATTGAACTCCCAAGGATCATTTTTACCTCGTGAGAACAGTCAGACATTGGAACCATCTCCCAAGTGAAACAGTGGATTCCTCTACACTGGACAGTTTTAAGACTCACCTGGACAGGCTGCTGGGCCAGCTCATTTCAACTCCACTATCACCTGGAAAGGTTGGACCAGATGATCCTTAGGGTCTGTTCCAACCTGGCATTCTGTGAGTGTGTAATTCTATGTCTTAAACTGGCTTTTTCCACTTCAAAATTAGTTCCTGGTGCTGCATATCTAAACTCTTGGGACTTTGGGGTTTTGTTTTCAGAGGGGTGGGTGGGATTCTTGGAGCATTTTTTAGGTTCATATACGCTTATAGAAAAAAAGCACTTAGAAAACCACTTTGTTCCCAATAGGTGCTTAGTGAATTCAGGCAATCGAAGCTAGCCATGAAGTTGTTACCAAACAGGATTTAA
>WBNM01035454.1:1970-12760 GCA_013399055.1 Ramphastos sulfuratus
TTAGGCTGGAGGTGAGGAGAAAGTTCTTCACTGAGAGAGTCATTCCCCACTGGAATGGGCTGCCCAGGGAGGTGGTGGAGTCACCGTCCCTGGAGGTGTTCAAGGCAGGTTTGGACGTGGCACTTGGTGCCATGGTCTAGTCTTGAGGTCTGTGGTAATGGGTTGGACTTGATGATCTTTGAGGTCTCTTCCAACCTTGCTATACTGTGATACTGTGATACTGTGTGATACTGTGGTCTCCAGGTGGACATTGTGCCCTTGATCACCACTCTCTGTGTGCCACCATCCAGCCAGTTCCTTACCCAGCAGTGCCCCACCCATCCATGTTTTTCCACTTTGGTGACCAGGATGCCATGTGGGACAGAGTCCCCATATGCTTTAAACATATGGCTCTGAAATTTAGAAAAACTGTATCATTGGTAAAGTCCAGATAATTAATTCATAAGTCATCTGCATCAGGCGAGTGTTTTGATGGTATCTTTATAAATAGATTGTTGCTTTCAGAGAGCCTGATGGTATCTCTCATATTTACATGAAAGGCATTTGGAGGTTAGAATATGTTAGTTATATAACTTGCATTCTTGGTGCAGTTTCTCAGAAGATTGATCCAAATATCAGGACTAATATCTTCTAAATATTTAGACTTTTTTAGGATTTAGGGGTGTTTGTTTGTTTAATGGCTTACTGAATTTTCCAAACAAACCTTGTTGTGATGAACTCAGTCTAAACCTTCTCTGGGGAATCTTGGGACCATTTCCTTTTTTACTACTGCTTTTTACTTGGGAGGACAAACTGACAGTCCCCTCCCAAGCACAAATACAGACTGGGTAGGGAATGGCTGAGAGCAGCCCGGAGAAAAAGGACCTTAGGGGTCTGGGGTGATGAAAAGCTCAAGATGAGGCTGCAGTGTGAGTGCAGCCCAGACAGCAACTGTGTGCTGGGCTGCAGCAAGAGCAGTGTGGGCAGCAGGGCAAGGGAGGGGATTGTGCCCCCTTGCTCTGCTCTCCTTAGCCCCCGCCTCCAGTCCTGTGTGGAGCTCTGGAGCCCTCAGCACCGGAAGGACATGGAAGTGTTGGAGCAGGTCCAGAGGAGGCCACAAAGATGCTGAGAGGACTACAGCAGCTTTGCTGTGAGGACAGGCTGAGAGAGTTGGGGCTCTGCAGCCTGGAGAAGAGAAGGCTTCCAGGAAACCCTATAGTAGCCTTTGAGGTTCCTTCCAATCTTAACCATTCTATGATTCTGTGATTGTATGATTCCTCCCAGCCTCCCTGAGTTGACTCAGAACTGATTAATGGTTGTATCATTCTGCACAGGTCTAACCTAAAGGGCTGGGCTGTTGCACGATATGAATTTTCCCTTGACTCCAGGGGGTGGGATGTCTGATTTAAATACAAAGGCAACAACTCCTGGATACTAAAATTTAACACAAACCAGTTTTTGTACAAAAATACCAAGGCAAACATTTTTGTGGCCCGTGCAGCTAGGGAAGTTATTACTTTTTCTGGAGTATATTTCGAACTGGACACTGAAACCTGAGATAAAACCCAAAACAAACAAACAGGGCAACAACACCCAAAACACCCCCGCAGCTCTCCACGGGCTGCAGCCGAGGAGGTGCCACGGGTGGGAACAGAAATGTTGCTGCCGGGAAGAGGCGACCCCGGGAGCACTGTGTCCCTCACGGCCCCTCCCGCAGCACCGAGGGGCAGAGCCGGGCCCCGGCCAGCACCGCGCACCGCTCTCGGCTGGCTTTGCTCTTCCCCAGCGCTGCGGCCGCCGCTTTCCCGCACCGGCACTCCTCCAGGCAGGGTTAACTCCTGTCCAACATTTCAGGCAAGGGAAGAGGAGGGTCCCTGGGCTTCTCACCCCTCCAGTCCCGATGCTTTGGGCGGGTCAGTCCGCTGCGCCCCGCTGCTGGAAGGTGGTTTCTGTCCCTGCCCTGGCACCACCTGCTCACAGGAGCTTTTAAATGGATCGCAACGAAAAAAAGGAGAAATTTCAGCAAGGGGCAAAATGCCTGCTACGAATACCTGATACTGTTCTCTCTCTCACTCTCTTTCACAGCATCACAGAATGTCAGGGGCTGGAAGGGACCTCTAAAGCTCATCCAGTCCAACCCCTCTGCCAGAGCAGGATCTCCTACACCAGGTCACACAGGAACACATCCAGGCAGATCTTGAATATCTCCAGAGAGGGAGACTCCACAACCTCCCTGAGCAGCCTGTTCCAGTCTTNGAAGGTGGTCTCAAGGCAGCCTTTGCCCATACTTGACACCATCTCTTGCACTGTTAATTTTAGTGAACTCCCCTGTCCTTCCTGTCACAATATGAGCAAAGAGTCTCTTTGTTGCTGATAGAATGAAAATACTGTTTTAAAATGAACAAACATGTCCATAGGCAGCAAGTCTTACAGTCCAGAGTTAATATTTCACCTCATTAATCAGTCTCTTTTTCTAATTTAGAGTTACAGGGGGTATATTTTAGCATCTCAGAAGTTAATTTTTCTGCATTCTCATAAATGGAGACCATAAAGCAAAATTAACATTATTGCATCAAATCTACAGAGCCTAAAACATCTTCAGTTTTAATGTATTTCTATTTTTAGTGCACACACAAGCATCCAGCCACAGAAACACAGCACATACACACACACACACACACACACACACACACACGCACATGTATGTGGACGTCTTTCTGAACAGCCTGTTGATAGTTTTTATAGTAAGCACAGAAAAATACATGGCTTTTAACTCAAGAGCATCAATGGAATTGTTGAGATGTTGTCACAACAGGCTGAAATGAAATCAGTTCTGATGTGCCAAGCAAACTGCTTAAAGCATTGGTTCATGTTTCCATACTGCCTAGGGGTGGTAAGAGAGTGCTCTGGCACTTCCACTACAAAGGGCCAGGGTGGCATCTTGCAACATGACCTCAAAGACTTCCAAAAGTGCTATAGTATGGGAATGTTTTTCCCCTGTAATTATCCAAATGAAATCTTTCTGATTGAACTTCCCAGCTGGGAATACTGTGTGCAGTTCTGGANGGGTTATATAAAACAGAGCAACCCATTGTTATGTACTGCTGCTGGAGAAGGATGGAGACCAATGCCAAACTTCTCTGCTGTTCCCAAAAAGAAGCAGGAAATGTTGGACTACGTGGTCATTGAAGTCTGTTCCAACCTTTGATTCTATGATTCTAGGAATATTTTAAATCAGATTCAACCAGCAAATCCTTAACCACCTGAAAACCTTAAAAAAAAGAGGGCAAGTCCCAAATCTAGGTGAAGTCTCATGGGCTGGCAGCAGTGGTGAAGAGTAGGCAGTATTAAAGTTGTATGTGCCACTGCTTTGTCATCTGTCTTTAATAATCCCAGGTTTAGGTTTACATTCAGATTGCAACTGTGCACTCATCTTCCCCAGGGCCCACATCCTCCTGGTGGCTAGGATTTACATGTTTTGAAGAAGCTTTTTTGCACCCATTGGAGAACTCCATGGTGGAGGTTAATCATCTCACCTCCTCTCTGCCTATTCTGCAGTCAGATTTCTTCCTCCTTCCTCTGCTCTTTGTCTGGGCCCTCACATCCTGGCTTCCTGAGCTGCTGTCTCACCTGGTCAAAAGATGACATCTTTTCTCTTCCTTCCAGTGTTGTTACTATCAGAAGGGTGGTGTTTCCTATCTTTTGGATCTGATTGTTTGTGGTCTGCTCAGCCAGGGCCCCAGGGATACACACTGTTATCTCTGTCCTCTACCATACCTGTTCTAAACTTAGGTGTCTTGAATTAGTGGAGTTCCTGTGTGAACTTTTCACTACAGCATCCAAAGGACTGGAAACCCTTTTAGTTACTAAGACTTTTTTTTTTAAACTTAGAAAATCTCTCTCTCTGGTCATTTTTTGGGTCATTTTTTGGTCACTTTTTGGTCATTTTTTTTGGTCATTTTTTAACAGTCTTTCATAGTTCACCTGGGTACCCACCTAACTGGGAATTATTCTGCTTTCTCCACTCAAGTCCTTTTATCTCCATTAAAAGGACTTTAATTCCTTTTTAAGAATTTAAGTAAAATTATTTCTGCCTCACTCTCCCACTCTCTACACTCTAGAGAAGGATTCAAAGCTAGAAAAAGTCTCATGGAAAGATCTAACACAAACAGGACCAAGACTTGATCCTAGTTTAACTGATTACATCCCATGGTTACATGCCACTGGTAGAGCTATGATTTATGGAGGCACACATCTATTTTTCTCCTTCATTCCTTATCCTACTTCTAGGACTATGTTAGAGTTCCTGAGTGCCTCACAGCATATTTAAGTCTAATGACATCTCTGTGTTATCCATCATTTCATAGGTGGGTAACTGGGGCCACATTGTAGTCCTGTCTAGGAGTTGTATCAGCAGGTAAATTTCCAGGTGGAGACCACTAGAGAAGAACAAGAATGCCTACAGAGAGGATTATATTCCTCAGTCCAGTCACTACCTTCAATCACATCCAGAGTTTCCCAAGGGAATTAAGAGAAAAGAACTTCCCCCATGACCTGGCCTGTCACTTTTGCAGTGCCTGAGTCCTGAGCTATGCTTCCTCTTGTGGACCATACAATCCCTGAAGCCAGGATCACAAAATCTCTTTCAGTCATTCCTGCCACAGCACAGCAGAAAGCTGTCATGTCTCAGCACTGTTGAGTCAGCAGGAATCCTTTCTCCACTGCTTCCTTTCCAACCTCTGTACGTGTCTGGGGCAGCAGTGCTTATTGTTCTCTGTGAAGAAGAGATTTATTTTTGTTACTCTGCCTGATTGAAAGTCTGGACACCTTTAGTTCCTCTTTTGGGGAGTTTTAATACCTATCTACAATGGTGAAGGAGTCCTCCATAATCTAAAGGAGTTGGGATTAGAGATTACTTTATTTTTCTTCCCCCCCCCAAGGTAGAATAAAGATAAATTTACTTAGAAACAAAACCAATTTTCCAAAGTGCCTAGTTTTCAAAGCCTTAGCATATCCTGCTGACTATTGGCCCTGGCTTTTTAAAGTTTCCTAGTCCCTGAGGAGGATCTGAGTCTCAGACAACTCCTGCTCTTTTAAAGGATGGTCCCTTTAGTCCCATTAGGGTCTGCTGTTCTCTGTTGGCAGGCTTTTTCCTGCTCTGATCCAAACCAGATTTATAGTTTGGCCAGAGATAGGGAAAATCTTCAAAGCTAATAATGCTGGCATTATCCCTTCATAATCATTCCCAGTATGAATATTACATTTGCTGTTTTTCAGTCAGATGGTGCCACTCTTGGCTCAAATAGTTTATTAAAACTGTTTTCTACTGGACCTATTTTGTCATGCACCATTTCCTGTACAATTGGGATGAAGATTATCTAGTCCTGCTAAAACTGATATTATCTCACTTGCTTCCAACCCAGATGAATGCATTTTTCTTTCAGGCCCTCATTCCTAGCACTTATTTTGTTTTTGCCTCTGCTTTTTGTAGCAGCATCCTCCCTGAAAAATGGTACAAATTACTAAGTTTTTGAGATCTGCCCAGAGATCATTCTGAGTTTTCTGAAAGACAAGTGATTTGAATCTATTTTATTATTTTCCTACATTTTTTTTTCCAGACAGGGTCTTGCAGCATGTTTTTATAGAAAGCATCCCAGTAAGTACACCACCATATAGTCAGCATAGAATCACAGAATGGTTTGGGTTGGAAGGAACCTCCAAATCTCCCTGCAGTGATCAGGGCATCCTCCACTAGATTCAACAAGGCCAAGTGTAAGGTCCTGCACCTGGGTAGGCACAATCCCAAGCACAACTCCAGGCTGGGTGGGGAATGGCTGAGAGCAGCCCTGAGGAACAGGCCCTGGGGGTCTGGGGTGCTGAAAAGCTCAAGATGAGGCTGCAGTGTTCATGCAGCCCAGACAGCAACTGTGTGCTGGGCTGCAGCAAGAGCAGTGTGGGCAGCAGGGCAAGGGAGGGGATTGTGCCCCTTTGCTCTGCTCTCCTCAGACCCCAGCTGCAGTCCTGTGTGCAGTTCTGAAGCCCACTCAAAATATTGTCAGTTAGGGATGGCATAGAATCATGGAATCANTGTTAGGATCTGGTTCTGTGCCAGTTCTGTTTTCAGATTAAAAAAACAAAACCAAAAACAAAAGAAGTAAAATCAAGTACTATTGAATAACAGATTATAATGACCTGCAACAGAAGTCTGACAAGAAACAAAAGCAAAAACAAAAAAAGCCTGGGGTTACTGTAGGCAGCCTTACTAAAGCTTTTGACTCAATACTTGGAAGATTTTGGCAGAATATAAGAACATGTCAGATCCACATTTTCTGAAGGCTAAATGTATTTTACTTAACAAATATATGAACAAACACTTTGTTGATATTACCTAAATTTCATCCAGCTGCTTATTTTAGATAAAATCAATTTTTAATTATTAAAAAAAGCCTTAGCAAGAGAACACCAAAGAGAACTCAGAGCAATATTTGTCTCCCTTGTGCATAAAACAAGGATTGTCACACTTATGTAGATTCCTTTCTTATTGAATTTTCAGTTTTCCTTTACAAATGTGTTAGCAATTAAAAAAAAAAAAAAAAGGCACCACTATACACCAGATTTCCTTGAGAGATTTATGAACCTTTTGTCAGACCTTATGTGAATTTGACTTTGCTGATGAAAAAGAACCACAGAAACAGAGAACTGTTTCTGTTGGAAAAAACCTCTGAGACCACCAACTCCAAGAAAACAAAGACATGTTTCGTGTAGCTTCTTGTTTCATTGCACACATTTCTCCTATCTTCAGCAGATAAGCAAGAACGCCTTTAGCATTAGACTTCTTAATCAGACTCCTACACACACAATGCAATTTATTTTTCCTCAGGAATCTCATAGATTCTCTCAACCACTTTTTGTAGTGGAGGGGTAATTAATTACTGCAAGATGATATTGAAAAAAATTAATATTGCTTATTAATATTCAATATTCAGAACTCTCATCACCCTAATCACTAATTTAATAATACTTGGTTCTTTGCATCAGTCATGGAAACTTTACATACAGGCAATAACAGGCTCTAGCAATAACTACTGATAATATCTAACATGAATGGAACTCAACTGAACTGGCAGAGAAGGTTGCTGCGGGCAGTGCAGCGCTTGCGGTCAATACTCCGCTTGCCCACTAGAGGGACTCAAGGAGCTCNACTCAGTGCCTCCAGGTTCTTTGTCCTCTTTACCGTGATTGTTTCTCCCCAAAACAGAGAAAGGGAGAGCAGAAAAACATCTCTGGGCAAGCCAGGACATGGATAAGCCTATTTTGGCCTGCTTAGGCCTACCACGACACTTCCCTGTCAGAAAACTAAGTTTTGATACTTGGACCAGTTACTTGCACCATTTCCCTAATAAATAAAAGAGACTAGTTTTTCCAGGGGAAAAAAACACAAACCTAACAACAAAACAACCAAAAGAACACAAAACAAAACAAAAAATACAAACCCCCCACAAAACCCAAAAAACCAACCCCCCAATAACACCCCTAAAAACACAAACCACAGAAAAACAAGATAAAAAAAAACCCAACCCCCAAAATAAAGCCCACTAGTTAGTGAATCATAAGTACCTGGAAATTTTAGATAAACTGTCCAGGGACTTTTATGATAGAGTCTTGCTCCATACTGCAGATTGTCTTTATTTTCAGGTGCTGCTATGTGCCTCTTGCACTATTAGACAGCCAGCCCTGGAGGCATACAACAGAAGGCCTGCATTTGTTGGCTTAATGGAAGCAGACCCAGAGCATTTCTAAACCTTGAAGTTAGACGAAGAAGTAGGCTGCAAAACTCAGTAGATTTGCAAGCAGAACCCATGTACAACCCCAAAGGTGTGCAAGCAAACCTTTACACTTGAAGTTACAGATAGTTAACTAAGTCGCATGAGTAGTTTGGGGGTACAGCCCCTATGTTCTACCCATCACAACTCTGCAGGAGCAAAGCAGAAGCATCCTTTACTGCCTCTGTGAAATGCACTCAGAAGTTCACATCAAACCTTGGAAGTCTGAGACTTCTCAGCTGTGATAGCAACTGGATGTTTTCTAGGCACACTATCAAGTATAGTATCCAGTTCAGCACTGTTTGCCATAGGATACATTCAGCCTCTGTTCAAGGGCACTGCTTTATATACACACTGGGTTTACAAGCCTTGGATGTCAGGCATTTCAAGTGTAGCTCCAGTTTCCATCACAGATTATTCTGGAATAAACTAAAACTTGAAGCAAGCTTGGATCCAGCTCCTAACTAACCCAAGATGTGTGGTTGGGAGAGAAAGCAGAGTCATAATTCAAACTGCCACAAGCAGAGTTATGGCAGCTCAGCTTTCTTGTGACCCACTTAGGCATTTTCCACCCAACAAGGCTACAAGTTCTGAAGATTAGAGATGGTAATAAACCCAAAGAATCAAAACAAAAGCCACACTTCTGTGTTGCATTGTAATTTTATGTAAACACCATGTCAAACCTGAAGTTTTCCAGGGTAAGCAATACAGACACACACTCAAATTTGGAAAATAAGAGAGTTTGGATGAGATTAAAACAATATACACAAAGAAAGAAATCAAGTAAATCTGACCAGCATTTTGTGTTTGTAGTAGACCTTTTAAAAGAGAGAACAAAGACAGAGAAGATCTTTTATTAGACCAAAAAGCATAGATGGAAAAACTAGATCAAGTGACATTCAGCAAGGCCAAGTGTAAGGTCCTGCAGCTGGGTAGGCACAGTCCCAAGCACAGCTCCAGGCTGGGTGGGAAATGGCTGAGAGCAGCCCTGAGGAACAGGTCCTGGGAGTGTGGGATGCTGAAAAGCTCCAGATGAGGCTGCAGTGTGAGTGCAGCCCAGACAGCAACTGTGTGCTGGGCTGCNGCACTCAGCCCTTCTTTGGAACTGAAGCATAAAACTTATTCTTGCTTCACCCAAAAAGGAGGAAAAAGCCTCAGACCTTTGTTTGAACACCTTTACATAAACTGACCCTGAAACAGCTCCCATTTCCTTTACTTCAATTATTTTTTGGGAGGTTGGAGGGCTTGGCTGCCCCTTGAGCTCCTTCTGTTGTGTCCTCACCAGAGCCTACCTCCTCAGGAAGGAAAAGCATGGCTGTTGTGTGTGAGCTCTATGTATATACCCTTGCTATGTATACCCCTGTGCAAGACAGCAAAGATGTGTTGTTTTTTTAAGACAAACCCATGGAAGTTTTAACTGGTTTTACATCCTGGCCATCAAAATGAGGACAAGATTTAGAGTAAAAATGGCAGTGGTTCAGGCAGTACATTAAAAACCACAAGACTCACTAAAGGAGTTTCTAATAAAAATTCTTCATAACTGGTTAATTGCAGTTGCTAAATGATTTCTTTTTATAGTAAAAGCTTCATAATTAACAAGCCAGACATTGATTTCTAGTCATTATCAATTTATCTATGATTATTATTGCTTCTATAATAATCTTCACTGTATTAACATAGATTAAGAAGCTCTTTAAAATAGAGCAGCTTCATTAGCTGCTACTATCAAAGACCTGCAGAACTCGGCACTTCAGTTAACCACCATGCAGGGGCTGAAAATAAATGCTACAAGACTCTGTTCCTAGGGGCTGATGTGCATGGAGAAGTGTGAGAGACTTCAGCTTAACTCCTAGCCAGTAAAGCTTCTAAAATCATTAACCTGGACAGCCACGTTAACAATATTCCTGTGTTAATTTTTACTGCTACATTAGTGAATCATCTTTTATCCTATGGACCTATTACATTTGAAAAAGCTTTGTAAATCCAGTTGCAAAACTGGAGTGATTTCAGCTGGGTAAAGGAAGTGTGGTAAGACAGTCTTTGAAAACTTAATGGGGTTGGAACTAGGTGATCTTTGAGATCCCTTCCAACCTAAACCATTCTGTGAGTGAAATAGTAGCATGGCAGAGGGGATGAGTAATGCACCCTGCATAAACTTCCTGGCTTTCAGGTGTTAGAGTACAATGACTGACTGAAGCAGGAATTGGGACGAGACAGAAGAATTTGCTCTTGCAAAATGTGCCAGGGAATCTTTGCAGAGTAAGAGACTATTTCTTATCCAAAAAAAAAAAAAAAAATAGTGGCTCACTCACAGAGCTTTGCCTGATCTTTCCCATGGAGATAAGCTAAGGCTGCTAATGATGATGGCTGGACACACACCTGCAAATAACTGAATTCAGTGAAAATTTTAGCACAGTTTGAATTTGTTTGCTTTTCAAAGTTCTATTGACTACTTTGCCCTCAGATTTCGATGTACAATTCATATAGCTGCAAAGAAGTCACATTAGAAGGCTGGCAACAAGACAACATTTTTGTCAGCAGTACCATTTTACTTCAAATCTTGTTTTCAGATTAATTAATTGATGGCATATAAAATAACAACTTGTATTTTGGGTGACCATCCTTCTCAGACATTTCAAGAGATCTCTCTTAACTCCCCTTCATGAGTTTGCAGATGTCAAAACCAGTGGGAAAGGGTTTTGAAAGGTTTGTGTGGTTTACAGAATGAATGCAACAGATGGAAGCAGCAGCCTTAGGCAAGCATTCAATGCATCCCAGCACAAGTTGCTGTAGATGACTCTGGACTTCACAGTATCACCAAGGTTGGAAGAGACCTCAAAGATCATCAAGTCCAACCCATTACCACAGACCTCAAGACTAGACCATGGCACCAAGTGCCACGTCCAAACCTGCCTTGAACACCTCCAGGGACGGTGACTCCACCACCTCCCTGGGCAGCCCATTCCAGTGGGGAATGACTCTCTCAGG
>WBNM01035455.1:0-43513 GCA_013399055.1 Ramphastos sulfuratus
TCTATGATTCTGTAATTCTAAGAATGCAGATTCATGGCATGCACTGAATCTTTGAACTCTGTGGAGCAAGAGTGGCTCTGAATGAGCGCTTCGAAGAACAGAGTCATGCCAGTCTTGAACGAATCCTTACCATATGGCAACCCATCTGCCACAGGGGCCAGGCAAATGTGTTCCAAAATTGTTTCAGAGCGGAAGGGAAGAAGCTGTAGAGATATGGGATAGGGTCTTCCAACTATAGCAGTTTTTAAAACAGTGTTTTCAAGTTCTATCTGTGCTAGTATTCTGTTGTTCTGCAGTGAGCATAATAACAAACTGAAGCAGAAAAAGAGCACTGATTTTGCACTGCTTTCATCTCACCTGTCATTCCTGCTGTTTACACAGAATGGAGCCTGCCCTGTCAGAAGCTGCATTTTTCACATACCTGCCCTGCAGCCAGTTCTGATTAGGCAACCTGCTTTGTGGAGCTTCTGAAGTCCTGAGCTGGGGAATAAATAAATAAATAAGATTAAAGGGAAGGAAAGATAACTGAAAAGAGCAAAGCAGAACAAAAGTGCTGCAATCTACTTTACTTTTCTCTTCACAGAACGTTTGGAAAACAGAGACACATAAGGAAAGTGCTTCTACAAATGCTCATGGCTGCCTGCAGGGAGAACAGTGAAGCAACCCTGTTTGAAGCTGTGTGCTTGGGGGTAGTGTAGTATATCTGAAGTGTCAAATGTAGGGATCCTAGCAGATGTTCAGCTCAGTTTTGGCCTCCTATGACGAAGAGAAGCCTCATTTTGCAGTCGTGAAAAGGCTGCAGCTTCCAGTTGGGTAGGGTAAGTTCTTGCATGTGGAGGAAAAGACTGGCAGAGCCCAGGGCCAAGACAGGAATCCAGTCCTCCTCATAATACATGTAATTAAGGATTGAGCGAGAAACTGCTAAACCTTACACTTTCTTTCCCATGTTTGAGACCATGGATCAAATCAAAATACAGTTTCAAGGGTTAAAGAAAAACTTTTCAATTGCTCCAAATCCCCCCAAGTCCTCTCTATGCTAGATGAGGGACTGTAAGGAAATAGGAGAGACATGAGACACTTAAATATATGTATAAAAGTTGTTGACGATGTGGACGCAGTGCCAGATTAGGAAATGAGCTCATGAGAGGTCACTGTAGTTTAGATCCAGTGATCTGCTGTTGCAGGCTACCATGGAGCTTCCTTAACACACAGGTGTTAGCTCAGTGGGAAATATGCATATTCAAGTATGACAGTGCCAATGTAACCTCATTTAACGCTACAAAGATGTTGCTGGATGTACCTTGCTGGCTTTTGGCATTGATATTTGTTCTGTGTTTAACACTAGCATCTCAGGGTGTGTTTTACATGATGATTAATAATTATGAAGGATTTGGAATTGAATTTGGCACACAGTTCTGCTTCTGATTTCTGCATTGTCAGATGCTTCATTCGTACCCATACAGATGTGTAGGTCATGCTGTGAAGGGCCCAAGCCAGTAAAGGTCTAGCAATATCCTTGGCTCATGAAACAACATGTGCTGATGCTTAAATTGTCCATCTAGTTGCTTGAAGGCATAAACCTTTGTCTTTGCAAGGAGGAATATTCTTCAGGATTGCTGTTGAGAGGACATTGAAGTAAAGAAAAATGTTTGTTAGGCCAAATAAGGAGTTTCTGAATGCTGTTGCATGGAAGCAGTTGAATATCTCAGGCTAACTCCCTTGGATGCCTTCACTAATCTGAAATGAATTATTTTAATAGTCATCTGCAACTGCAGCTAGCTTAGCCAAACTCTAGCTCAGCCAGTCAACTGCTCTGCTCATCCTGACAGGACTTGCTCTTAAATCACTAATCTGGGGAAGCTTTGCAGATGTTCCTACTTTGAAAAATTAATTTAAGTCACTGGAACTGCTTGTCTAGTATGGAGCTGAATACATACATCACATTCATGGCAGGCTTGTTTTGCAGAACTGTAATTATCGTCTGCCTTTGGGTAAGAGCTGTGTGTGCTGACAGGTTGTGGAAATGAAGGATCCATTAGTTAACTTCCAAAGCTTTAGAAGTTAACCTGAAATGCTGCTAGCTAGTACTGAAACAGAGCACGGGATGAAATCAGACTCTCAAATGGAGAAATTCCTCCTTTCCCTTGGTAAGAGCTGAAACTTGTGTGACCATCCTGTGACACAGCCAAAGAACAATGGCAAAGTTCCTGCAGCCTTCCTGTTTGAGAGGATTTTACTACAATAATGGTTGTGAGAGTTTGACTTCCTGTTCAGCCCCCTCCCAAGTGATTTCACTGTGTTTCATCTCTGAGTTGCCTCACCGTCATGTTTTGTGTCTGTTTTACACCCTAATGCTTACAGACAAGGTGTGACCTTGGCATCTTTATTTTCACCATTTCCCTGCTTTTAGAGTAGTTAATTCAGCAGTTCTGGTGTTTTGATGTTTTTATGTGATGTAAACATGAAGCATGTGGGGGAAATCTTGTCTTGCCTCTGGTTTACCCTAATCTCTTCTGAAAACTGTCTCTAATCTCTTCCTCTGTGAACACTACTTAGTGCTCCATCTACTGTGACCTCTGCTTTTAATAAATCCCCCAAAACTTTATTCCTTTTTCCTAATTTGTACCCTCTAGTGTATGTTAGTGCACTTGTCATTGCTAGGAACATGTTTCCAGTATCAGTGATACATTAGCTTCAGACAAGAAAGTCAATTCCATGTGACATTGTCTAGAACAAACTTTCTGATTTTCATGGGACCAGTTGTGTTTGTTGGAAAAGCAAGCATGGGATAGCAGAAACAACACCAGAGTTCTCCCTGCTTTGTGATGAATAACGTTAGAATGGGAAGCCCTGAGGAAGTTAATGTACAAGAGGAATGTGGCACTTTTGCTGCTCAGTAGTTAATGTAGCAAATGGTTAACAAGCCAGCTCTGCTAATTTTGGGTGGTGATCAGAACTAGCTGTTTTCCTGTTGTGAATGGTTTGTGCACTGTTGCTCCTGAAGCCGATGGCAGGGTGATACACAGCTTGAGGGAAGTGCTGTGCAGCTCACACTGTGTGTGTCTTGATAATGAAGTTTTTGGCAGCTCTGACCTGCCTCCAACAGCATAAAGAAGCTGGACAAACTGTTAGTTTTGTGGTCAGTGAATTGCCTTTTGGAATACATTTCTTGATTTAAGTCTCCCCGGGAGTTTTCCTTCTTACAAGATACTCTCAGTAGTAATTCTGGGAAAGAATCAATTTTGCTTTTAAAAAGAAAGTGTATGTAAGGGGATGCCTGCAATACGTGAGAGAAAAAATTTGATGAAATACTGAAAAAAAAAAAAATCAACTCTATAATGATGAGGAAACTTTTTGGGCTGGCTTGCTGCTGCTTAAATCAGCTCCTTTGGAAAATGAAAGTTATCTTTCCCTAGAACTTGCATATTTCACTCTCATGATCTGTGTTTCAGTTTGGTGTCAAGATAAGAAATACTCAGTTTTGAAACAGCAGTTTAGGGCTTAATTGAAAAGTACCTTCTCTGGAATTAATCCTCTCCTGTTCTGCTGTGTGTTTTTTCTTCCTGCTGAGAATGAAATGGAAGTAGCAGGTGACTCTCCATTGCACACTGTGGGGAAAAAAAACCTGTTCAGTGATGACTGACAGATCTGAACAGATGGATTCTGGATTCTAAAGCTGCTGTTTCTGATAGTTTTGGGAAAAAAAAATCTGGAAAAAGCTGCTTCATGTAAAGATTGGAAACATGAAAGACATGAAAAATCTGTATGTGGCTTGGTTTATATATTTGTTTTGATTTAATCTGCTGTAAAGACCTAATGTCTTTAACAACAGAAGCAACTTCCTGTGCATTGTAGGGTGTCAGATGTTCTTTCCTCAGTGGATGTATATTTGTACTTTTCTGGTCATCATCTCCTTGGGAACTCTTGGTGCTGCTGTAATAAATGCTAATATTTACAGCCACTCATGTGGAAATGTTCTGTAGTTGATTATAAGAATGAAAAAAAAGGGAAAGGGAAATAAAAGTAGCAGATTGGGGAGAAAATACTGAATACAAGCAGCTTTTGTTTATGAGGAAACTTGTGACCTTCTATTATTTTGGCAGGGTGAGAGGATCTTTCACTTGCTAGAGAACTGCTAGCATTTGCAGATTCATGCTAAAACCACTTTGCTGATAGAGCTGTAATGTGCTGGAAATGCACATTGAGTCCACAGCCACAGACTTTGCTTTACTGACAAAGCTTGCACTGTGTTATCTTCTGGTGTGACAGGCTGGGGAGCACCAAGTGCACAAAAACATCTTCCCTCTGGTGTAAGTCAGCTGCAGCTGAGTTATACTCAAAGCTTTTGCTAGCAGATATAGTACCTTTCCATTCCCCAACATACATATGTACATTATGAAAGGAAAAGAGGATCATGCAGTGGTGCTCTGGCCTATGATACCACTCCTGCCTTTTTTGCATGGCTTTGGTGATAATATCTAGAAAGGATATCATGTAGCTTGTGTTTTAATTTGAAAAGTGACAAGTGATCAACAGCTTGGCCACTAGAGCTAGTGATCTCTTCTGCTTCTCTTTCTACAGAGACTTCCTGAGAGTCCTGTGGTAGAATGTGTCTGTTAGGGGCAGTGGGATGTCAGTTATCTTCCTTCCCCCAAAAAAGGAAAGGTAAACTCAGAAGGCTTTGTGAAAACACCATGTTTGGTGTGTCCTGGTGAGGTTTTGTACCACTCTCCAGCAGGTCACAGAGAGCTTGTGCCTCTCTGCTCCAAGTGCCAGAGAGCAGCTGTTGGGAGTCTGCCATCTGCTGCACTGCTCTGCTTTCCCAAAGCTGCTGCAAGCTGTGGGCGTAGAGCACAACAGAAAGTCTGTCAGCTGTTTTCAAGGCTTTCAAAAAAGTGTACTCAGAGTTGAGGCTCTGGACAAGATGTGGTGCCCTGACCTTCGGTGCTCTGGATGCTTCTCCCTTGCCCACAAAGCTACTAGAGACTTCTGGATACCCTCTGAAATTTGAGAGGAAGAAGAGAGTGGGACATTTCTGTTCTTGGTGACTTGTTTGAAACCCTTGCTGCAAGTGTCCTAGGCATTTAATGACCCAAATAAAACCAAATAAGAAGTGATCTTGCTGGGCTTTCTGCTTCCTGGAGAAATATGTGTGTACTGTGCCTTTTTCTCCTGAAGGCTATGTAAGGGGTCAGTAGCAATCTTACAATTGATCTGGCACTCATGGGTAGGCTGTGGCTATGATGGGAGGAGGGCTGGTCTTTTACAGTGAAATAAACCAGAGAACTAAACTGTATTGCAGAAAAGAAATAAGATGATCAAGGAGAGAAGTGAACTTCTGTTCAGTAACTTGTGCCAAATAGAAAGTTTGCAAAATATCCCAATTGCTGTCTACTTCTGCCTGTAACTTTGGTTTGGCCCACAGGTGTGTATATCACCAGAAACTCTGTGTAGCTGCTTTTGACAATACTCTGTGTCCAGTAGTCCAGAATCTTTCAGGGAGGAGGATGGTGTAGAAATCTAACTGCCTTCTTTATTGACATAAGGATTGTTTTACTCTTTAACCTACCACTTCTGTCTGTACTCTCAAGTTTTCAAAAGGAGGCTAGTAACGTACCATGAAGTGGCTGGAGGATATGAACTCATGAGACCCTACCTGGAGCATAAGAGGCATATGATGCTGCTGCAGAGGGTCCAAGGGAGGCCACAAAGATGATCAGAGGGCTGGAGAACCTCCCTTATAGGAACAGGCTGAGAAGGCTGGGACTGTTCAGCCTGGAGAAGAGAAGGCTCTGAGGAGACCTTAGAGCAGCCTTTCCAGTATCTGAAGGGGGGTACAGGAGATCTGGGAAGCTATTTCTTAGAAGGTCTTTTAGTGATAGGACAAGAAGGAACAGCTTTGATCTTGAGGAGNACTCCAAGCTCCTGCCACCTGGCACTCTGACTTCAGCTGGTGGTGAGGCTACAACACCTCCACTGCACTGTTACAACATGCATTCATTCTTCTGAAATGTTTTTTATTGTGGTCAAAACACACCCTTTTTGTTGGCAAAGAAATAGCCTATGGCAAAAGAATTCTTCATGTGCTTACACTAGCCTGTGCACTCTGAGGCTAGGAAATTGGTGTTGCCTGCGTCATGGAAATGGGGCTGAGACATGGCTGTTCTAAGAATCTCTTAGGCAAAGGTAACAAACATCCTTCCCCACGTCATGCAACCCACCAGCTTCCCTCTTCTTCCCAACGCAGTTGTTTTGCCGCTTAGGAAATGGCTACAGTATTTCTTCTGATTCATGAAGATTAAATTGTAGTTGGTTCAGCTGTCAGCAGAGTGTCATGGGCTTCTTTGAAAGGAAAATGTTAACAATAAGTGACATTTGCTTCCAGAAAAGCTTTGAAGTCTATTGCAGTAATTGCAGTGGGCTTCTACTTTTACACTGGTTGCCATAGGTACTGTGTCTACTTTGAGATACTTTCTAGCCAAGTGAGACCTTGTAGCTCTCAAAAAAGAAAGAAAAGAAAAGGGAAAAAAAAGAACAGTTCTTTTATATATTTTGCTAGCTCGTGGGGCTGTTTAGTCTTGAGAAGGCTGAGGGTGGATCTTGTTAATGTCTGTAAATATCTGAGGGGTGGGTGTCAAGATGAGGGTGCCAGGCTCTGTTTGGTGGTGTACAGTGATAGGACAAGGAGTACAATGTAAAACACAGGAGGTTCCACCTCAACACAAGGAGACACTTCTTTGTTGTGAGGGTGCTGGAACTCTGATCAGGCTGCCCAGAGAGGTTGTAGAATCTTCTCTGGAGACTTTCAAAACCTGCCTGGATGTGTTCCTGTGCAGCCTGCCCTGGGTGGTCCTCCTCTGGCAGGGGTGTTGGAGTGGATGATCTTTGGAGGTCCCTTCCAACCCTTAACATTCTGTGGTGTAGAGGATGAAATTAGATAGTGAAAAGGAGTGAAGGATGCTGCTGCCAATATGGTAGTACTAGTATTAAGAGTTTAGAAAGTAACTGACAGCTATGCTCTGTTGGTAACAGCGGGTGAACTAAATAGGTAGGGTCTGCTTTTTGGTTCTTATTTTATCTTTTGTCAGCGTATCAGAATCAGCTCCTCCATGCTGTGGCTGGTGCCTAACAAAATCCCAATAAACAACTCTTTTGGGGGTATAGAATTGCAAGACTGTGGAGAGGGAGGAAATGCGTAGGAAGTGGAGCTTAATGAAGTGTATCAGTACTGAGCAGTCTCCTAATTTCCTTTTCCAGTTGCCTCCCAGTTCCTAAAAAAGTTGAAGGATGTTACATAGTAACTGGTAACCCTTGTCTTTGTTACAGGCATCCTGTAAGCAGAGATTTAGACAGGAGTTGTGAATTATAGCACTTTAATATATTTCCTTTTGACCTTGTTAAGCAAGTCAGGAAGGACTCTGCAGAGCAGAAGTTTATGGAGTTGAAAATCAAAGTATTAAGCTCTCTTCTGATGCTGAGCTGGGAAATTTTCTCCTTCAGCAGAACAGAGGAATTCTGAAGATGACTGAAGCTGTGGCTCTCACTGTGCATTTAAATGCATAGCTGTTTAATATAATGCTTTTTGTCTCTATTCTTGGAGCTGACTCTTGCTTTAACTAAAACTTCTGACTTTCAGCAGCACCAGTTACACATCTGCCATTGCATGGCTTGTATTTTCATATTCTTTTCCACCTATGCAAACAAAAGCAGGAAGCAGGGTTTTTGGGGGAGAGGATGTGCCATATCTGTTTCAGATGTGTTTTTTGCCTGACCTTTCCAAAGGTTGCCTGTTGGTGTCAGAGTGACTATAAGCAGGCATTGTTACTTTTAACTTGGGTAGGAAAGGAACTGACTCCTCTGAACCTATTAGCCTAAAAAAAAAAAAAAAAAAAAAAAAAGGCGACTTTCTGGCTTTCCTTGATGTGCTGTGGCTGCAGCTAGCACTGGAAGGACTGCAAATGTTGCCATCTCTTTGAAGTACCAAAATGACTCATTAAAGGAGGCCATCAGGGCTACAGAAGGCGAAACACAAACCACGCTTCTGTTAGCAGCCTGCTGCCTGACACAGCGCTTTCTGTTTGCTGCCACAGGAGGTACTCACACACGGCTGCGAGGAGATGACAAGGCCTCTCTTTCACAAACAATAGCGAAAGGCATTTCAGCTTCTTGTCACTGGCAGCTCAGACCTCATGGCTGTCCCCTCCTCCTTCTGAACACACAGAACCAATGATTTCTGTTGAACATCTGCAGTTGTTTCCACCACTTCTTACTCTATAGCCAACCACTTTTAGGCAGGACTTTCTAAACGTTTCCAGGAAAACAAAGTCTTGTCCTTGACTTGCTGCAGGTTCCTTAACGTGTTTCTTCCTTTTGTTGTTTAGTTTGAGACTCTGTGGTTATCAAACACTCCGTGGACAATGGATGAGATGCTTTGTATAGATGGCCATGCTTTACTTCTTCATTGTGCTCAAAGGAGACGTCTGGAGAGTGTTACATACTGTAATTGTTAGTGCCTGCCATGGGAGTATGGCAAATAGAAAAGTTGTTTTCCAGTAGCCCCATTGTAGAATTGGATGAGCCTTATTCATTTACGGATTTAAAAGCATTATAACAAGTATGTGCTTCATATAAAGGATGAGTAAAGCATTGTGTTAAAAGGAGAGGGTGTGTAGAATGTGTAGTAGTATTGTCTTCTACGTGCTTACCCAAAAGCCTCAAGTGAATCACAAGTCTTGGAGCCCTATCCTAGCCCTCAGTGCCAACTTTTTGCACCTTCTTCCTGGGTGATTCCTTTGAGCAGCTTCCATTCAGAAGAAGCTGAGTGTTAGAGTGCTCTAGATTAGTACTGACCATGACTTCCCTTGTTGGGGGAAGGCAGCTGGAGTCTTTAGTAACTTTTTTAGAGATTTGTGTGTAGCATAATACAGAGATCCTGATACTGTGTGTGGTGAGACAGCTGACTGCAAGCAAGAAATATTATCTAGTGAGTAGAAACAAAATGTGTTCAGAGGCCAAATTGAAGGTAGCAGTTACCATTTGAGAGCTCAAGAGAAGAAGATACCATCTGCAACTGGAGTGTGAGGCAACAGTTTGAAAACATAGAATCATAGAATGAACCAGGTTGGGAGAGACCTCCAAGTTCATCCAGTCCAACCTATCACCCAGCCCTATCCAGTCAACTAGACCATGGCACTAAGTGCTTCATCCAGTCTTTTCTTGAACACCTCCAGGAATGGTGACTCCTCCACCTCCCTGGGCAGCCCATTCCAATGCCAATCACTCTCTCTGTCAAGAACTTCCTCCTAATATCCAGCCTATACCTCCCCTGGCACAACTTGAGACTGTATCCCCTTGTTCTGTTACTGGTTGTCTGGGAGAAGAGACCAACCCCACCTGGCTACAACCTCCTTTCAGGTAGTTTGAGACAGCAATGAGGTCACCCTTGAGCCTCCTCTTTTCCAGCTAAACACCCCCAGCTCTCTCAGCCTTTCGTCAAAGGGCTGCGTTCCAGGCCCCTCACCAGCTTTGTGACCCTTCTCTGGACACGTTCCAGTACTTCCACATCTCTCTTGAATTGAGGGGCCCAGAACTGGACACAGGACTCAAGGTGTGGCCTGACCAGTGCTGAGTACAGGGGAAGAATAACCTCCCTTGTCCTACTGGCCACACTGTTCCTTGGTACAGGCCGGGATGCAGTTGGCTCTCCTGATGATTCATACAGTTCTTCCTCTTTGAATTCTTGACACAGCAGTTGAAGATCTTACTAGAGGTTTGCATGGATAAATATCAAACATGGGGTTTCCTCTATGAGTTTACTAATGAAGCTGGAGTTATCGATTGTGTGTAGTGCTTTCTAATTCTGAGCCACAAACAGGGAGGTTATAGCTCAATTTAAACTGATGCAATCTGTTTTGCTCTCCCTTCCTTTTCTTGCCCACAGAGGTGTTGCACCACTTCTTACAGCATCATTGATCCGTGCTGCACTTGATGAAGTTCTCCAAACAGACTTGACTGAATTTCAGCAGCAAAGTGTAGAAACAGAGGAAGCAAATGAGGAAAGGTTCACCTGTAAGTATACCTTTTGCCTTCTGTGGTTTTCCCAGAGGCTGTCTATTGGAAGACTTCAGTGTTTTGAAATGGTTCCCAGATTTGGTTAGGCTGTCTGGCAAACAGCAGTGAATAGAACTTTATTTATTTGTTCCTGCTGGGTATCTGGGATGAAAGGTAGATGGTCTAGTCTTGTGGGCAAAATGCAAACATGGTGCCTGAAGCCTGACCGATCATGTGGGTTTGCTTTCTAGAAAAGGAAGAGAGCTTCTCTTCTCAGAAAGACATATGTCCACTGTGCTTCCTGAACTAGTGAAGAATTTTTTTCTCATTGGATGATTTCACTTAAATTGAGCTGATTCAGTTCCTATCTTAAGCTGATCATCTCTTATTTTTGAAGCACCCTTTTCTCTCTGGTTGACTGACCTTAACTAATTACTCCTGTGTTTTGACACTGGCATCATCACAGTTGCTGTTGTGCAGCTATGTTGACACCTTCAATTAATCCATGTAGTCTGTCTTGTTTTTGCCTCTTCTTGGGAACAAGATTTTGGGACCCATGGCCCTTCCACAGCTTGAATATCGTGAAACTCTCTTTTTCTCAACAGTCTCTATTGATTATTTCTTCCCTTCCCACCTTTTCCTGTAAAGGTGAGAGGTTGGGGCATGAAGACCTCAGTGCATGTGTCTTCTGCCTGATGCCTGCATGTTCTCCTGAAGGAGGTGGAGAGAGAACAGACCTTGGTAACAGAGTGCTGGGTTTGTGCCTCGTGTAACAGATGGTCCTATTGCACTTACATGCTGAAGTGTTTAACATTAGACTTCACCAAACCTTCAGTCCCAGTGCCAAGAATTTAAATGGAGCAGGATGCAGGCAGAGTAGAAGATAAAAATGGAGGAAAGATGTCTTAGGCAAACTAGTCTGCCCTGAAAGGGGAAGTGCTCATCTTTCCATTTCCCTGAGATGACTTGAAAGGCAGTTCAGCATGCCCCAGAGGATGTGTCTCTTAGCAGAGCTTTGGTAATGACCACAATACAACACTTTCTGGAAGCCTATTTCAGTATTCACTTACAAGTCAAATGTCAGGAAGGGGAACTTAGTTAATTAAGTCTTGCTGCACCCTGAATATTTCATCCCTTACTTTGATGTTTGTAGCCTTCATGTGTCTGGACCAGAGATTTAGTGAGTTTCCAGCACTTTGCATGGGGAGAGTTGGCTTCATATCAACTTGGTCTTCTGATCAGTAGTGGTCTGATCATTTTGGTGGCCCTCCTCTGGACCCTCTCCATCAGGTCCATGTCTTTCTTGTGCTTAGGGCCTCGGAACTGGACACAGCACTCCAGGTGAGATCTTACCAGAGCAGAGTGGCAGAATCACCTCTCTCCATCTGCTGGCCACACTTCTTTTAATGCAACCCAGGATGTTATTTGCCTTCTGGGCTGCAAGTGCACACTGTTGACTCATGTCCAGCTTTTTGTTAACCAGTACCCCCAGGTCCTTTTCTGTAGGGCTGCTAACTCCTAAGCGAAGGAGCTGTTCTCGTCCTTAATGTTGTACCACTTTTCATTGCAACTTTCTCTCTACATTATTGTCAGGAGCCTGGTGTAGTTCTGGCAGACTGCTGAATGTGTGCACAAGAGAAACCCGAAGGAAAGACAGGCCAAAAGGTGGGGTGATGTAGGAAAACAGGGCACATAATTCATTCTTCTGTCTTTGTGCTGTCAGTGCTGGATGGAGAGTCGTTGCAGCGCTGCTTCTTCAACAAGCTCCGGGATGTTTGCTCTGAGTGGCAGAAGCAGTTGCCACCACTAAGGCCACTGAAGAGGTTCCTGCTGGCTTCTGTCCATGCCATCCGGAACACTCGACGGAAAATGGAGGACCGGCACGTTCTGCTGCCAGAGTTCAATCAGCTCTTTGGTTTAGCAGTAAGTCTGGAAAAAACTGTGGAGGTCCATTTGTTGGTGTTTCAATGTTCTGTGAACATGATGCCCCAGTGATGGATGATCTGCAAAATGATAGGAAGTTGTTGCTACAAGTTAATTATTGTGCCTGTGCTGGAGCAAGGACTTACTGACTCAGGTTGCTAGAGGCTAACTGCTGCCTTGACAAAGAACCATCTCCTGACCCTGGATTTCATCTCCTAAGTGATACAGGGAGATGGGGAGTTCATGTGGTGTTATGTTGCTGGAGTTACAATGTTGTGATTCTGGTAACTGTTAGGAAGAGGGGAGAACAGCAGCCCTACAAGTGCCAATTAAGGAAGCTGCAGTGGGCCTGTGTAACCAGCTGCCTGCTGTTTCAATTCCAGATTATTTTCAAGGATATTAAATGGCTAAGAGCAAACAAGGAAAAGTAGTTCCCCTGCCAAGTACCCACTGCATCCATCTTGCACACGGGTAGACTGACTTAAATTGCCCTTACCTGTGCAATATTGTATGGAAGAAACCCCAGAATAAGGTCTCATTGCTTGCTAGTACCAGTCTATGAGGTATTTTGGTTTTGAACATGAAGATGTCTTCCTCTCTCTCCCTCTCTGCCGAAGGATGATGTGGATCGTGCTTACTTTGCGGTGTTTGATGGCCATGGTGGAGTGGATGCTGCTGATTATTCAGCAACTCATTTACATGTAAATGTTGGGCTACACAAAGAGTTTGTTAAGAATCCAGCTGAGGCCTTGAAATGCTCCTTCCAGAAGACAGATGAAATGTTTCTTTTCAAAGCCAAAAGAGAGGTGAGTGTGTAGAGATTCATTCCCTTGTATTTAAATAAGACTGGGAGCTGCTGGACAAGGTGATGTTATCCAGAAACTTCTGGCAGTACAGTTCCTTTGGATCACTGACTTCTTTATGAAATTAGGCTACATGTGAAGGTTTGCTTTGATCCAATTGTTTCTTTTTTTGAGGAAAAACAAAATGAGAGTGCTTGCCAGTTCAAAACAAAAATGGTCAGGGGGCTGGAGCACCTCTGCTATGAGGACAGGCTGAGGGAGCTGGAGTGGTTCAGCCTGGAGAAGAGAAGGCTTCAGGGAGACCTAATAGCAGCCTGCCAGTACCTGAAGGGGGCTACAAGAAGGCTACAGAGGGACTGTTTGCAAAGGCTTGCAGTGACAGGATAAGAGGCAATGGTTTGAAGTTAGACAAGAGCAGATTTAGATTGGATGTTAGGAACAAGTTCTGCACCATGAGGGTGCTGGAACGCTGCAACAGGTTGTCCAGGGAGATGGTTGAGGCCCCATCCTTGGAGCTATTCATGGTGAGGCTTGACAAGGCTCTGAGCAACCTCATCTAGCGGAGGATGTTCCTGTTGACTGCAGGGGATTTGGACTAGATGGAAGTATTCATGGTTAAATATATCCAGCTACAAAAGAAAGAGACCAGCTTCTTTGTGAGGTCTGACTCTTGCTAATCTTTACATGGAATCTAAGACAGTTAGGTGCCTTCCTTTGTTGACAACTTCATTTGAATAACCAAGGATAAGGGCAAGGGGTCTGTACTTACTAGTGGTAGAGTGGAGAATGTGAAAGGGATTGGGGAAGCCTAGGTGTGTTTGTAAAATGTTCACAGCACTGAGATTCAGATCCTCTTCCTTTCCTGTGTGTCTCTGTTTTGAACAGTAGAGGTCTTAGTTTTCTCCATCAGTTTTGGAATTAATAGCAAAGAAGAAAGACCATGACAGAGGCAGTACTAACCCACCCTCTGCGTGGCAGAATATGTAAACAGTTTGCTTCAGGTATCTGAGCTGCAATCGGCAGGTCTGCTCTCCTGTGTTTAGATGTGATTATGCCTAGGTTTGCAATACTGCCATATAACCTGCAGGGCTTGTTGAATATTCACCTAACAGTGGTTCTCTTCTCCAGAAGCTGCGCAGTGGTACAACAGGTGTATCCGCCTTGATTGTAGGGAGCAAGCTACACATAGCATGGCTTGGGGACTCACAGGTCATGCTTGTGCAGCAAGGAAAAGCTGTGACATTAATGGAACCTCACAAACCAGAACGAGAAGTAAGTCTGACTTGTTTTCTTTTCTCTCCTTTGTTGTCAGAATCTCTCTCGAAACCTATGGGAATCAAACCTTAAGTGTTTGGTGCTTTATACAGTAACATAAATTGTATGGGAAGGTTCAGAGAACTGACAGTTTCCTTTTTAACATCCTCTCCTGTGTCTTGAAAAGGTGATCCCTACAACTATGCCACTCTTGAAGGTACTGAGGGTACTGTCAGTCCTGCCTTCAGTTCCTGCTCAGATGGCATTTACAACACTTGTAACAATTGGAGACAAGATTTTTTTTTTTATTTTTTTGTTGTATGTGAATCTAAACCTGCCTGTTATAAAGGAACTTATTACTGTGAGGTTAATAGCTATTTAAAATGTTAGCATAATGCAAGTCTTTCATAATATGCTATCCTATCATTCAAAAGCTGATGTTTCTCTCCTGCTGTCCTAAGTGGCTTAAAGTGTATTGCATTCCCTATATGTTTTATATAGGTGGATATTTGATTAGTTGAAATTTGATGGACATCTTTCATTGCAAGACCCTTGGCCTCCAGAGCATGACTGTGTGTTAAAATAGTGTAACTCAGGAAGTATGAATGCAAATGCTGCTGTCACAGTCCACTTACCTCCTGTCTTCTTCCAAAGATTTCTATCTTTACTTAATTGCTGGATGGGATGGGAAGAAGTGGGAGCAAAGGGTACTCATCCATCTGGGGTAGAACATGATGATACAAAAACTAAACTTAAGAATTCTACTCTTCTGGGGGTTGTTCAGCCTAGAGAAGAGAGGACTCCAGGGGAACCTTAGAGCTGCATTCCTATACCAGAAGGGATCCTGCAGGAAGGCTGCAGAGGTACTTTTCCTAAGGGCGTCTAGCAATAGTGCAAGAGGGAATGGTTTGAAGGTGAGGGAGAGCAGGGTTAGATTGGATCTTAGGAAGAAGTTCTTCAGTATGAGGGTGGTGAGATTTTGGAATAGACTGCCTAGGGTGGTTGTGGTTGCCTCCTCCCTGGGGGTGTCCAAGGCCAGGTTGGATGAGGACTTGAGCAGCTGAGTGTAGTTGATACATGTCCCTGCCCATGCCAGGGAAGTTAGAGAAGATGATCTCTGAGGTCCCTTCCAACCTGAGCCATTCTATAATTCTATGATTTTTAGTGGACAAACCATAGAAAGATTTCAGTATAAAAATTGTATTCTACTGTTTTTCAGGACGAGAGAGCACGCATTGAGGCTCTGGGTGGTTGTGTGACCTATATGGACTGCTGGAGGGTTAATGGCACCTTGGCTGTTTCTAGAGCAATTGGTAAGATTAAATATGATGCTCCTCATAGGAAAGGTGCTCCAGCCCTCGGATTATCATCATGGCCCTCCTCTGGACCAGCTCCATCAGGTCCATGTCTCTCTTGTGTTGAGGGCTCCAGAACTGGGTGCAGCACTCCAGATGAGGTCTCACCAGAGCAGAGCCGAGGGGCAGAATCCCCTCTCTCCATCTGCTGGCCACACTGCTTTTGATGCATCCCAGGCTGCCATTTGCCTTTAGGGTTACAAGTGCCCTTTGCTGGCTCATGTCCAGCTTCTCATCCATGAGCTCCCCCAAGTTCTTTTCTGTAGGGCTGCTCTCAATGTCATCATCCCCCAGCCTCGAGTGATATCTAGGACTTACCCAACCTAGGTGCAGGACCTTGCACTTTGCCTTACTGAATCTCATGAGATTCTCCTTAGCCCACCTCTCCAGCCTGTCCAGGTCCCTCTGGATGGCATCCTGTCCTTAAGCTGTCTTTACTACTTAGCAATTAGGATGAAAAAGACCCTGGGTAAGTGCAGTAGGTAACTGCAATGTACGGATGGAAGCGTATTAGCCTAAATGTGGATAATGCTATTTGGATCTCATCTATGTGAAACCAATGAACTGAACACAATGAGCAGATCTTTATGGCATTGTGTTGTTTATCTGACAGTTAAGAAAATTCTTGTCTTCATAGCATTCTGAGGGCTGTCCAAGAGGCATGCCTGCAAAATGAAGGCCTGACTATCTCCTTGCACAAATATATTTCAGAGAGAAAACACTTTGAAAGCATTTCTGTACTGTACTTTCCCTGCAGAATTAGGAAAGTATGAATTAGAGTAACCCCATAGAAAGCTACTGGATTTAGGTAGGTTCCAAACATTCTTAAAGGACTGCCATGCTTGTTCTATAGCTTTTTACTACCACTGTCCTGCACCGGGTACCCCTGGAATATGCTTTGGCTGTCTTTGGGGATGGCAAAAGCAACTGATGAGAGAAGTAACTGTTTACATTTGAAATAAGAAAGCCTTTGTATGGATTGTTTCTTTCAGGGGATGTATGCCAGAAGCCCTATATCTCTGGTGACGCAGACGGAGATTCATTTGAGCTGACTGGCTCTGAAGATTACTTGCTTCTGGCCTGTGATGGATTCTTTGATGCTGTCAAGCCATATGAGGTTGTAGACTTGGTCCTAGATCATTTAATGAAAACCCAGGGAGTGGGTCTCAATGCAGCAGAAAGACTGGTGGCTGCTGCAAAGGAGAACGGATCCAGCGATAACATCACTGTTCTAGTGGTGTTCTTGAGGGATCCTCAGGACATCTTGGCAGGTTGTTTCAGAGACCCTAAGAGCCTTCAGGCTGGTGATGGTGCTCGGAGTTCACCCTTTAATTTCCACAGCTGTGAGGCAGCAGCCACACAGTGAAAAAATCTGCTTAAAGGAGAATGCTTAAGTAAGTTCATGCCAGGAACTGCTTTCCACTGAAGAAGCCTCTAATGCAATAGGCAAAATGTGTCAGGAGAAGGATGACAAATGGACAAACATGTGAGAAAAAGGCAAGACGACTCCTGCTGAGTTCCCATTTGTCTTTTCCTTTCTTCCTTCCCCCCTGCTTCAAAAAACCACTGAACAGACCTTGTACAGGTGTTTCATCTCTGGGAGCAAACTTCTGAAAGTGTGCCCCAGGGCTGTTGGTCATATCCCTCTGCCCTGGAAGTGGTAAGAAACCTTTCTGTGCATAAGCTAATGGGTCAGAAAACCTGTTTGGGAATTCTGAGTGAAAATTTCAATTAGTGCTTAAAGAGAATGCTCTATGTTGTATTTAATTGTGAGATTACTTTGGAGATTGAGAAGAGAGAAATTGCCACCATCCCATGGGAGCTTGTTACTGTGTGGGGCCTGTAGGGACAGGCTTATTGTGTGAGCTGGGTGACTCCATTCTGTTCTGTGAGTTGCTTTTGTTTTGTACCAAAGATGATATTCCAAGGATGATGTGGCTGCTCCATTTGGAGACATTCAACTTCATGTGTGTGGAGAGGAGAAAATGAATGCTCCAGGAGAAAAAAAAAAAGGCAAGAAAACCAACTGGAAATATCCCAGGCAAAATGATCCAAAATCCCCTTCTTTCTGGGTTGCCCTGATTTATAAACTGGAATCCAATATTTACCTGCACTGGGTTATTTCTCCCTGCCAAACACTTTACTGGCTATTTGGCAACCTGAAAAGAAAGGACCATTATTATTGTATTTGAAAGAGACCTTTACAGTATGTCTGCTCTAGCAGTTCAATATGCTCTGTTTCTGCCACTTTGTAGTGTAAAAATGAGTGTTTTATTTTTATTCTGTGTTTATTTGTTTATATCCTGAACTTTACAGTTGGAGGACTTTTTTTTTTTTTGCAGTGTTATTTTTATGTTTGTTGTGGTTCTTATTTAAATTAGAATTTTAAGGTGGCTGTGTCTTTATTATCTGGTTTAAAAAACTGACTACTCTCAAGTGCCTTAACTATTTCACCCAAGTATTGCTGGCTTCCTGTTATATTCTGGTGAGCCAGTTTATAGTGTTTTTAAAATGTGACTTTTAAAATTTCATTAATATTAACATTTAATGCACTTAAATGTTTCTTTTTTTATTTTCTTGTGAATGATTTTAGTGGAACCTAGGTTTCAAAGGAAAAAAAAAATCTTTTGTTGTTGCCAAATTTTGTGGCTTGTACTAAAAGCTTGGCAATACTTCCTGTGGCTTACCCCCTGCCCCATGCAAGAAGCTCATTAGTTGATCAGAAACTAAAGGATCTAGGTCATCCTGACTTGGATTTGTAAACAAAAACACTTCTGACCTTCAGAGGAAAAATTAATAACACAAACTAGAAGCAGTTTAGTACCAGTTTTTTTAATTACTAGATGGTTCATTAACTTTTTGTGTCTAAATAATTTTGTAAGGAAATGTGAAGCTGAAGTGAAGATGAAAAGATGTTTCTGTATGACCGTTGTGTGTCCATTTCATGCCAGAGCCTCTGGTTGTGTTTTGTCTTGACTCACTAGCAGAACTCACAGGATCTGAAGGCTCAGTGGTAAACGTGTCAGTAATTTCTGTATCTACACAAGAAGTGCTTTACAGCTGCCAGCAAGATTGCCTGCCTAATTTAGAAGCATGTGACATTGCAGTATGGCAGTCCTAGATGTGCTGAATGTTTATGTTGCTTAGGGACAGTTTAGACAGAAGAGTTGAGGTGGTTAAAAGGATGAACAGAGCAGCACTATGTCCATGGTGTCTCTGCATTGTCAGCTAGTGTGGGCCAGTGAGGTACCTGAGGAGCTTGAGGTTTTAACTCAGTTGCTGTGAATGATCATTTGGTTTAACACAGACTCCTCAGTAAGGCATTACATAACAACTTGGGCAGTGAATTCCTTGTTGAGCTATGCAACAACAGGAGCTTTTCCTCCAAGAAGGCTACAAACACTTTTCCATCCTACATTTTGCTGCCCTAAAATACGTGGAGAGGGCTTTCTGTGCTGGCAGCCTGATAGATGTAGATGTTAGCTTTTTGTAGTGAAGCTGCTCTGGATTGGCCATCTCCTCTCTTTGATTTCTTCCCCAGATATTCGGTGATATGCTAGATTCTGACGACCACTAGTGCCTCTTGCTGTCTTGGAAATAGTTCTCATTATTAGTCTAGTAAGAATCATACATAGGTGTTTGATTTCACTATTCTCTGAGGTTTATCAGAAGAGGGGGAAGCTGCTGTGTTCCTGAAGGGAGGTGTGAAGTGTTGGTAAGTTGCTTTACTTTCTGAAATGTGCCAAATTTCCTGAAACGTGGTGGGAAAAATCCTTTGTAACCATCCTTTTATTTCAACCTTTTGGTGCAGATTTGCATTACAGATGAAAGTTTTAAGTTTTTCAGTGGATACTTGCAGCTATGTGAGAATATCCTCTTTTGTTTCACTCTTTTTTGAGTGGGAGCTAAGTGAAATGGGCCTTTAGAAAGCTGTCTGTGGTAATAAAAAATATTAATTCTCAATCCGTGCTCTAGGGAAGAAATTCTGCATTCTGAGAAGCTGTTCACTGATGTTTTCATTCTGAAACATGCCTCTTGTCTTTGAGAGGTAAGTGGACAGGAGCAGTCTTTGAGAAGTTAGACTTCAGTGGGGAAGGGACCTACTAATGTCCACCAATATTGAATTGACTACTGACAAAACGTGACTAATTTGCCAGTTTCCTTCTCTTTCTGATGAGCATGCAACAAAACCAATTCTTGAGTCTTGACAAACCTTTGAAGCTGTAGAAGTCAACTGAAGTATCCCAGACAAATATTCAGTGCAAAATGGAAGTGTTTTCCTATTTTACTCCAAGGAATGGCTGCTGCTGCATTTTAACACCCAGCATCAGAAAAGTTACTCCTCAAAGGAGCCTGCATCTTTCAAGCAGAGCACACTTAAATTAGTCTTTTGCTTGATTAAAAACTAACTTTAGTTGTCCTGCTTAGGTGGGTATCCAGAATCTCTTTTGCTTGAAGTACCTTCATACTTCTGCCTTTCTTCCCCTACCCTGTCCTTGCCTACAAAGAAACATACCTAAGACAGTGAAGTCTTCTGGGTCTGATGTAGACAAGATGACAATTTTACAAATTAGGTTTGCTGAGGAGTTGGTCTGAGGTTTGTTTTGGGTGATTTCCCCCCCTCCCCCCCACCTTTGGGGATTTTTTTTTTTTTTTTTTTTTTTGAGAATATAGAGGATAGAAATGCAGGAAATTTTTTAGAACAGAGGGAGATAAAGTAAAATCCACCTTCTGAGTGATGGAGGAGTGAGAGAGAGACAGGAATGCATTGAAGTATTATTAATGCCTATTTTAAAATGAAGTGGGCCGGAAAACAGAGCTACAAATGTCAGTTCTTTAGAGTGAAATACCAGTGCCTGAAAGAATGAGAAACAAAATACACCCATTAAAAAAGGCAAAACTTGCATGTGCTAACTGTGTCCTCAACAAGCCAAGGAAGGAATCAAAGTAAAAGCATCCAAGGTGACTTGCTGTGACCCTCAACACTGCCTTGGAAGCTAATGCTACTAAATGGATTCTTCCAAAGGTCCTTGTGTGAAAAGTGGTGCTAAGAGGGAGCCTCCAGTATGTGTGGTGCTGGTCACTGTGCAACTGCTGCCATGGGTACGTGCCATGAAGTGTGGTAACCAATCGATACAGCTGGGGAGCTCTCAGGAGATGAGTAATTGGGCACGGAGTGCTCACAGCAGAGTTGGCAGTTGAACAGTGTTAATCACAGTGCTGACTTCAATAGCATTTAATAGACATTAGTCTGAATTCTAAGTCAGATGAGATACTGCTCTTTTTAAAAGCATTTCCAGCGCTGTTAGCTTTCTGTCATGAAGAATGCTTCTCTTTCCTTACCAATTCAGGAGATAAGGTGGCTGTCTGCACTGGAAAGACCATTTCCAATTGATAGCTTCAAACAGCTGTTTGTGGTTGGAACTTCCCTCCTAGGCAATCCTTTAGAAACTAACAAAAAGGTGCTCCCAAAGCAAGTGGCTGAGAAGCCCAGCTCTTTCTAGATGGTGCTGCACAAATTTGCTGGCAGCAGCAAAACCTCTCAGTCTGTGAAGGACATGAACAGTTGAGCTGCTTAAAGCCTAAATGAAGACTGCAGCCCTGCTCTTTGTGTGAGACTGTTGGTTAAAGTGCTCCTGTGAATGCAGGTACTTAATGCATAGCCCCAGACCTGATCTATTTCTATTCTTACAGTGCTGAGGTATCAACAAATGCTGTAGGGAGAAAGCAGGGGGATGTTAGCCCCAAGGGAGCAGATTGCAGATGATTCATATGTAATTTAGCTTTAGTTAAGCCTGAATTAAATTTCTCTGCTTAGCTCTATTACTGTCCCTTTTACAGCTGAGCCTGTGGCCATCAGACAAAGTCCTCTTAGGAAATAATGGTCCATCCCTCATTTTAAGGAGCAAATAGTTCTGATGGACAACATGGCATTCAGAAAGGGTTGGAGAGGGAGAGAAAGGAGCTTTCAAATGAGTGCAAACCTTTCCAGCCGATGCTAGGTGATGTATACTCTCTCAACACATGTTTTTTAGCAGGCCTAGTTGCATCTCAGTAGTTGTGTTGAAGAGCAATCAGTTTTCTGCCAAGCTAGTCATAACCTTTAAAACTGACAGCACCAAACCCCAGAGGCCAGTCCTCCAGCTTTCCTAAATCAAGCCACTAAAACTGCCAGCCCTTTGGACTATTTGTTTTGCAGTGCTGACAGCTCTAAGAGCTCATCCAGCCACTTTCTGCCTATGTTTTGGTTGTTTTAATGTATTGATCAGATTTCACTTCATCTACAGTTACTTCTGTTGGTTTCAATCATGTCAGCTGAAAAGTAATCAAATGGAGATCTGAGGGAGATGTGGCTGCACTTGAACAACTGCCTGTCATAGGCACTTCTTAAAATACTGCCTTAAAATGCACTGCTAAGCTTTGGTGCTAAACTTATCTCTGAATTGAGCAGGAACCCAAAATCTTAACAGAGAATCACTTAAACTTCTGTTTTGGTGTGACCCATCAGAGCCCAAACACTCAACAAGCCTTCCCCACAAGCTGCTGGGTGTTGTTAGCTTAATGTGTTTTCCAAGCTCTGCATAGTGCTGCTGGTGCACACAAGAACAAACAAAAGACAGCTGTGCTGGCAGCCTGGAGAATTTAGCAAGCCGCAGCTTTTGTCAAACAGAAGAGGACAAAAAATCAATAGGAAAAGAAATGTTTTCAAGCTTCTTGGAATGCAAACAATGGAGTTAAAAAAGCAACCTAGAAGGGTTGGCAGTGCACTGTCAGCTTCAAAACACTGTTTTAAGCAAATGAGTGTGGCTGTTTTGTAATGTCTGCTTTATTTTGTTAACAAACTCCTCTTAGTCGGGGTTTCGTGTCTTGTTGATGTGTGCTTGTTAGTCTGAAGAGAGAAGATATATTTAACTTTCTAAGGAGCTGAATGCATCTGGGCTCTGTGACTAGTTAGATTGTGATTATTGGGTTTTCTTTCAACTATTAAGCCTGATTACTGATTTCCAGGAGATATTAATATAGCAAGTACTGAGCTTATTAGTTAAATGGTTCTAGATTTCCGTGCACAAGAGCTTCACCAGTTCTTCCTGATCTTCTTGAAGTTTGTTATAATTTCTGTGGCAATACATCAGGGATGTGCAAGGTTTGTTGCTTCAGCAAATGGTGCTGGAAGGTGTGGCCCTCACGGCCTGCAGGAAGTGTTTTGTCCTAAGAAGCTGTCGCTCCTTTTGGATGTCTAAGGGTGAAGAAGTGATAGCTAGGGAACTAGAGAAATCCTGTGAGGACTGTCTCAGGGTTATCAACAATGACTTCTTCTTTTTCATGTTGCCCTTTCTAACTTTGTTAAAAGGCATTCTGCTTAATATTGGATGGTTAATGCTTTCTTTTTTCCCCCCTTCATTTCAGTATATTTAATAATAGCAAAAATATTTGTTTTGTTGGGGTTGAAACTTTATTCTGTGGGGAAAAAAAAAAAACCAAAACACCAGAAGGTGATTAGTATAAAGTTTTAAGTACCTTTAACTTACTTTACTTCAACTACTGCTTCTGAAAATCAGTCCTGTGCTGTCTTCTCCTTATTCTCTTCCCAATTTTCTTTTCCTTCTATCTACTACATCTTTTTATATTGTCAGTCCCACTCTCCACAATGCTGCTTCTTAGACTTCAACTCCTTTGTCTAAGTCAGTTTAACTGCCACTTATAATTTCAATTTCACCTGCCTTCCTAGTGAATGTGGTCTGATCTTTGGAGATCTGCAACAGCAGGAGTGTAGGAAGTACCATGTCAGCTGGGAAGATAAGAAGACTACCACAGCTGTTTGTCTCTGGCATTGACCAGTAGTGGATGTGTAAGAAGAAAATCCTATTCTTTGCATGTCATGCCATAGGAACACTTATTGCAGGTAACTGTAGCTCTCATCCTGAATACAGGACTTCAGAAATTTTCTTGTCTCTGTACTTCCTTGTTCTGACAGAGGATGTTTTCAAACTTTTGCACTGTTTGGAGTGAGGAAGAAGACCTTTCTAAGTCACTTCACTGCCAGCTCTTTCTTGCAGTAGTTGACCAAGTGGACAGGTTGGTAACTGCAGCACAGCACATGGCTAACCAACCTCCCAGTCAGGGCAGTTCTTCAGTATCTTGTCTGTACCATAACTTCAATCCTCTGCTTGCTTAGTGGTAAGCTAGACATCTATAACTACTCCTGCTGACTTCAAACATATGTGGTTTTTATCAGTATTAAAATAGTACAGGAGCAGAACTGTTGCTTCAGGCACATTTCTTGCCACTGTTGGCTAACGAACCTTGAATGAAAGAGGGCCAGTGACCTTGAAACAGGAGCTGTTAGCCAAGTGTTGTAGAATCCTAGTCCTTATTTATTTTGTCTGCTAATCTGCACTTGTGACCCTGAGCAGAAAAGCTGCAGTACAGCAGGTTTTATAAGCTGTGGCTTAACCAGTTATTTAGTATCTTAAAACTCTTACTCAAGCTGACTGGTTTTGTGCACAGGCCAGAGACCTGTTGTCATTGATCATTAAATGCTATGCATATTGTACATTCATTTACATGGATTGTTCTAATAGTGCTTGTGTGGATTATGCTATATTACCATATTTTTTATATATATATATATCTATCTATATGTATGTATTGCATGAGGTTTAATTGTTTGGGGGGTTTTGTATTGTCACTTTTGTATTCACACAGTGCCTCATGTATGTATTTGCATATTGTAAGAAGTTGTTTCAAAGCAGTGATTTGAAACAGGTGGGAATAAGACCTTTCCACTGTAGGGTCTAATATTTCAGAAACCTCAATAAAGAATTGTGATTTGAGGTGGTGTTTGTTTCTGTTTCTTTTTTTTTNCCAGCCTCGTTGCCAAATACAGCAAGAAAACTCCCTAAGACCAATGAGGTGCTAGGAAGCAGACATTTCACAGTCACAGCATGTTGGGAATTGGAAGAGACCTCTAGACATCATCCAATCCAACCCTCCTNTGAAAAATGCATTTAAGTAGGTGAATTTGCACATCCCTGTAACCAAATCTTGCCTTCTTCCATAGGACTGTTACCAAATATCACAGTATCACCAAGGTTGGAAGAGAGCTCAAAGATCATCAAGTCCAACCCATTACCACAGACCTCAAGACTAGACCATGGCACCAAGTGCCACGTCCAAACCTGCCTTGAACACCTCCAGGGACGGTGACTCCACCACCTCCCTGGGCAGCCCATTCCAGTGGGGAATGACTCTCTCAGTGAAGAACTTTCTCCTCNGCTCCAAGCTAAAGAGCCCCAGCTCCATCAGCCTGTCCTCACAGGGAGATGTTCCATTCCTTTCAGCATCTTTGTGGCTCTGTGCTGGATTCTCTCAAGCAGTTTCCTAAGGTCTGTCTTGATTTACTACAGAACACAGAGGAAGTTTTGAGTGTGATGGTAACTTTCTAAGCATAGCTTAATCTATGTGGTTATTTCTGAAGTGTTGGTGTTCATATCCTCAAGAGAGGAAGAGATAGAGATGAGAAACTCAAGAAAATGCAAACTTTAACAGTCCTGGGAGGGGTCTGAGAGTTGCAGTCTCCTAGGCAGTTTGACTAAACTCTGTTGTATTTATCCTAGTGAAGAAGAAAAGCAAAAGCCTAGTAAGAGCCCAGGACACTGCATCAGAGGGAAGCAGAGAAGGCATTTCTCAAAATACAGAGATAAGGATAACCATAATTAATCATTAGGTAGATTCTGCTCAAGGTGCTGTGGGCTTCAATCTACTTCAGATCAAACCTCTTGAAAATATCTTGGTTCAAAACATTTCCTTGTTTTGTTTTTGTTTGTTTGTTTGTTATCAGTAAGAACTTGAGGAGTGAAAATTCACTTGTGGTATCTCTAGAAAAGTAGCAAATTCTCAGAAAAGTGTAGGTTGGGGATTTGCTTGACTTGGTTTAGCAGCACTTTCCTACCCTGTGATTCATTTATCTCACCAGGGAGCATAAGCACCAGCTAACTGCTGCTGTTCTTTCATGGTTATGCAAAGCAGCTGTGGGAATCCATCATCCAGGTAACTCCACAAGCCAAAGGCAACTGCAGCCACTCTTTGTTGACAAAAACACAGAGCTGAAGGAAGTCACTCTGGTGTCTCACAGGCACCTTTGGTACTTCCTACCACGGGCTGCCATCTCCCTGTAGATCTGAGCCTATTCCAGCTGCAGCTGAGAACAGGACTGGATATCACTCCTGTTTCTCCCTGCTGGTACCCAACATTGGCTTTACTGTCTCATTTGATTAGTAGGAGGTGAAACATTGCTGCTTCTCATTGGCTGTACTATCTTACTCATGAATGTTTTCCAACTCAGGGCTCTGTGACAGACCATGTGCTCAGCATGGGGCTCATAGCCAACCTTCTGCTCTGTGACAGCAGTCATCTGCAGCCACTCTGGTTGGTGAGTTTGAGCACGAAGCAGTCAAGAAGCCCATGAAATGAATGTAAAACTTTGACTTAAAGTCACATGAAGCTAAACTTCAGATGCCATTGATGGGGTTCATAGTACACAAGCATTATTCACCTTGGTTCTTTGAGCAAGGAATAACAAATCTTCCTCTTTAAGGTCCTGTTTAACCTCCCCCATTTGATCTATGTTTCTTCATGGATAATGGGCTGTAAAATCTGTAGCCACTCATTTCCTAGACTATAAAAGTAATACAATACCAGTGGTGATGGGGCAGATGTTTCTTTTTTAGCCTGAATTAGTGATACAACACAAATGAGGGCTGTTTAATTCATGGAGAACTGCTCAGTTTACCCTGAGTAGTGTCTGCTGGTTTCATCCAGGTTCTCTGTGAGACTCTACTGAGAGGTGTAAGGACACAGAGCTGTTAGAGCCCAGAGGAGGGCCACAGAGATGTTCCAAGGGCTCACCTCTGCTGTGAGGACATGCTGAGGGAGCTGGGGTTGTCCTTAGAACTGCCTCCAATACCTGAAGGGATCCTACAGGAAGGTTGCAGAGGGACTTTTCATAAGTGTGTCTAGCAATAGGACGAGGGGGAATGCTTTGAAGCTGAGGGACAGTAGCTTTAGACTGGATCTTGGGAAGAAGTTCTTCAGTATGAGGGTGGTGAGACACTGGAACAGGTTGTCCAGGGAAGTTGTGGATGCCTTCTCTCTGGGGGTGTTCAAGATGAAGTTGGATGAGGCCTTGAGCAGCTGAGTCTAGTTGAGAGGTGTCCATGCCCATGGCAGGGTGGTTGGAGAAGATGATATCTGAGGTCCCTTCCAACCTGAGCCATTCTAGCATTCTATGTAGAAATTAAGTCTTCATCTCTACCAGGTCAGCCTGGAAATATCTGTCCTCTACACCTGGGAAATGGCTTGAGCAGAAGTGCTTCTTCAGAGCCTAGGAGAACTTTAAGAAGTATGGACTATAGTAATGCAGGCTTCACATCTCTCTCTCTGCTCTTTGGTGAGGGCCAGACAAAATATTTTCTGCATCTAGCTCAAGCATCACTAATGCAGGTTGCAGGCTTTTGTGTTCTCATAGAATCATAGAATGGTAAGGTTGGAAGGGACCTCAAGGATCANCTCTCTCTGTTTTGTTTTGGGTTTTGGTTGGTTTTTTTTTTTTGGGGGGGGGTGTTTGTTTGTTTTTTTAAAAAAGTATTTTATTTATTTAAGAAGAAGAGTAACCTTGAGTATGTCATGCAGAAAGTTGCTCATAAATTGTGTAGAGACTGTAAGGAGTATGTACCTGTTTCACCAAACTGATAATGCAGGTTTGCAGATGGAACTGTGCAGACATCCTGCAGTCACCATCCCTTCTATAAAAACAATCATCTTGGGTTTTTTTCAAAGTGTTAAGCTGCTCTTCAACTTCCCTGGTTTGAATACCCAACAAAATCTGTTCCTACAGCTAATTCTTGATATCTTCTTAGATGCTTTTTGATACTTGTGTTTTGGTTTTTTGTGTGTTTTTACTGGAGTTAAAATGTTTTGAAGTTTGGGTTTGCCACATTCTCATGTGTTGTTATGCTGAGCTTGTTTGGAAAGAATCTTAATTTCTCATTAGAATGAGAAAATGTTTAAGTGTTTAAATGGTGCAGCTGTTATCTGACCTTCACATAGAAAGAGCTGTTGGAAAGAAATATTTTGAACGTGCCTTGACAAACACAAACCTGCTTATTTTATACGAGAGTTCATTGTGTGCTTGAGGCATACAGTAAGGCAAACCCGAGTCTTTTGCATAGCCTGAAAGAAAAAGTTCTGGCTCTCTTGTGGTGGGACAGACTAACTGCAGTCCTCCAGCCTGCAGTTTGGTGATGTTCCATTTTCACGGGAAAAGGTTGCACAAATGACAGGAGAGACTTTACTTCCCACATCACCTTCTAGGCTGTGCAGTAAGCACTTCCAGTGAAAAGCCTGCGAACTCCTTCCACCCAGCCTGGTTTTTCTGCTTAGCCCTTCAGCATCTGAGCGCTTGCACACGGCAGGAAACTGCTCCAATCTGGAGGTACGGCAGGAGGATCTCGCTATGGAGAAGGCAATCGTTCTTCAGCTGTCTGGAGCCTCCTTCAGGGCTTTGTGTTTTACCCCTAGAGGGCTCCCTCTTTCCTTTGGCCGAAGGAAAACAAAAAACAAGAGGAAAAGATAGGAGATGTCCATTGCTACAGCGAGTCCAAGGGAGGCCTCTGCATATTCTGTCGTTCCCATATATTCTCACCTTGCAGGCAGTCATTAGAAAGCTGAGTGGGAAAGGTTCCTTTGAATGATACCTTCCTTCCTTCCTTGCCTGTATCTTTGAAGAAGTTGCAGTGTTCCTGGCACTAATTCTAAGTTTTGTTTTTTACTGGCTAATATTCATGTAAGTTAAGTTCAGTCTGGGGTACAAATGGCCAGTAACACATCTCTGATCGTGGCCAGCAGCAGCCATGGGGAAGAGTGCAAAAAGCCTTTTATATGGGAGGCACAAAGAATCCTTCATGTAAAGTGTGGGACTAAACTAGTCTAGGTTAGGGTATTCCTTTTTGCATCTCCTAATTGAGATTTAAAAAATCTGAAGCCTTGCTTCTCTTTATAGAAGACATAAAAGATAGCTCTCTGTGTGTTTATCTGGCCACAAGAGATCCCTCTCTTTTAGTCTACAGCCCAGTTCCTCTATGCAACCAAGTTCTGGTGCCAGTGTGGGGAAAGGGAAAAAATAAAATTAACAATGGACCAGAAGACACTTCAGGCCCTCAGTATAATTAATTATAGTAATTTAGAATCTTATGCAAAGTCTATGCTTGAAGAAGTTCTTAGTTATAATTAAGCCAGGCTGCAAATGATGAATCTAATTATTGGGTTACAGACAAGCACAGGTAACTTGAGCTGGGCTGCTGCTATTTCATCAAGTATTTCACCTAGTTGCTTTCTGTTGATGCAGCTAATTCCACACAACTGTTCCAGCAGCTGGAATGAATGGCATGGGGCAAAGCACAGTGCATGTCAAGAGTTTTCTCTGAGAGACCTAACTGGCCAAGTGTCATTGGTCTTTAAAGGTACCATGTCCTTCAGCACTGGCTTTCAAAAGACTCTGTCTGGCAGAGAGGGACCTGGAGGTTGTGATAGAAAAACAACTCAATATGAGCCAGCAGTGTGCCCAGGTGGCAAAGAAAGCCAATGGCATCCTGGCTTGTATTAGAAATGCTGTGCCCAGCAGGGATAGGGAGGTGACTGTCCACATGTACTCGGCTCTGGTGAGGCCACACCTCGAGTATTGTGTTCAGCTTTGGGCACCTCAATACAGGAGAAATGTGGAGGTGCTGGAGCCAGTGCAGAGGAGGGCAGGGAAGCTGCGAAGGACCTGGAGAATAAATCTTATGAGGAGCAACTGAGGGAGCTGGGGATGGTTAGTTTAAAGAAGAGGAGGCTGAGGGGAGACCTCATTGCTGTCTACAGCTACCTGAAAGAACTTTGTGGAGAGGCTGTTGCTGGTTTCTTCTCACAGGTAATTAGTGATAGAACAAGAGGGAATGGCCTCAAGCTGTGACTGGGTAGGTTTAGACTGGACTTTAGGAAGCATCTTTTCCCAGCAACAGTGGTCAGACATTGGAATGGGCTGCCCAGGGAGGTGATGGAGTCACCAACCCTGGATATGTTTAGAAGTTCTTTGAATGTGGTGCTTGGGGATATGGACTTGATGGGTGGAGCACTGCTGGATAAGGAATTGGCTGGATGGTGGCACACAGAGAGTGGTGATCAAGGGCACAATGTCCACCTGGAGACCAGTGCCAAGTGGCATCCCTCAGGGGTCAGTGCTGGCACCAGTGCTGTCTAACATCTTTGTCAGTGCCGTGGACAGAGGAATTGAGTGCACCTTCAGCAAGTTTGCAGATGGCACCAAGCTGTGTGGCACAGTCGACTTGCTAGAGGGCATGGATCCATCCAGAGGGACCTGCACAGGCTNGGTTGTGGCTGCTCCCTCCCTGGAGGTGTTCAAGGCCAGGTTGGAGAAGGCCTTGAGTGACCTGTGCTAGTGGGAGGTGTCCCTGCCTGCAGCAGGGGGTTGGAACTAGATGATCCTTGAGGTCTCCTTCTAACCTTACCATTCTATGATTCTATAGTTTAAGGGTGAACATTGTAGAGTAGGGATAACAGTTGGACTTGGTGATCCTGGGGTCTTTTCCAACCAGAATGTTTCTGTGATTCTGGAGCACAGCTGCTTTAGCACCGCTCCTGTTGAACCTTTGCTGTGGAGGGATTCAAGACAGGAGAATGAATTAGATGTTGAAATGGCATCTAATTCCCCTCTCTATCCTATCAGTCACCTGAAGTCTCATTATCTTTCTGAAGAAATGGAATGTTGCAGTTGAGGCAAAGGTCAAATCTGGCAAGAGTGGGCAGGCTGTGTGGCTGCATTGGTGAGTTTGCTTTTAAAAAACAAAACAATTTCTCTGTCCCAACCTTCGGTGGATTTTTGTCTCTTCAAAAGTTAGAAATACCAAATCATCCATGGACAGACTTTCCTCTTACTGCAGAGCTGAAGCTGATTGCCTGTGCTAGAGATTGATGAGGATGGTACAGTAACCATCAAACCCTAGACATTCAGTAGTATGGTTACATTTAAAGTCTTAAGTACAGTGTCTTGTACCACTGAACCCATGTTTTGCTACCCAGTGCAGTATGCCCTAAGCAGAAGATTAGGAGGAAAGCATTTCAGGTGCTTGATTTTTGGACTGACACTAAAGCCTTTGAAAATATTAAATTGTTTCCCCTCATCCTCCCCCCTCAGACATTATATTTTTCCTCCTGGAAATATTTGTCTGGCTGGGTTTTATCTTAGTTTTGGCATCTCCATTTGTGTCTTGATTTTGCCTGCCTTCTCAGGTAAAGAAATTCTGGATCTGTGTTCTCAGTCTTAAGCCCTGGTGTAAATGGTGACTTCTACTTTTTCACTTCTTTGGTGATTGCATTGGGCTGGAGGGGACTTTCAAAGGTCATCTTGTGGAACCCTCCCCTGCAGTGAGCAGAGATGCCTCAAAGTAGATCAGGCTAGGAAGAGATTGGAAAGTGGCTGTTTTCTGTGAGGTAAAACAGGAGGGGGATCCAAGGAATTCAGCATTTTTTACTTTAAAGTAGTTTAACAAAGGGTTAATAAATAAACCCTAATACATGTAGTAATGAAAATTGCTCATTTCTCTCCCCTACTGATAATCACCTGTTGTAATGGGAAGATGTGTTGCAAAAGCCTGCCCCTATCGTTAGAAATTTGTCTTTTAATATTTTCTTGTTAATGACATTTGAAGCCAGTGAGCTGTTCCCAGACAGCACTGGGCCAAGGCAGGATGTGCATTAGCAGGCTAATGGCAGGCATCCTGCCCTGCTGGAGGCTCATGGCAGTCCTCGAGGAGCTGGCTGCACCACTTGGAGCACTTAACAGTGGCTCTGCCAAAGCACCACTTGTGCTCCCATCACCTCCTTTGGGAGACTGCTCCATTGACTAATAGATCTCACTGTCAGGAAGTCTTTCCTGCTCTTAGTCTTCCTGATTTCTGTTCCAATACCTAGTAGTGTAATTTCTCTGATTACTCTTTCTCACTTAATTTTTCATTAAAAAGCTATCACACTTGTATTAAAAAAAAAAAAGGAAGCTAATCTGTTTTTCAGTCTTCACTGTAGAACTTGAAGGGGTTGTAGTTAAATGCTGCCTGCATATATTTTAGGCCGATGGCAGCAGGGTCTGGAAGTTGGCTAGTGTGAATCCACCCAAAAATCAGCTACAACTTTGAATCTGCCAGTGACCAGTGTGTGTGCCTGTGACGTGGAGAGAAGCTGGCAGCTAATGAAAGCCCAGCTGAGCTGCTCAGGCTCAGGGGAAGTTTGTGCAGTTACACAATGCATTACTTGAGATGTCACAGGGAAGCCGAGGGCTGGGGGTGCGGAGGAAAGACCACCGGGGCTGCCTATTGCAGGAGCAGTGCTGTCAGTACAACGGCAGCCTCCGGAGCTCCCTGGCTTGGGTAGTGGGAGCTGCCTGCAGCCGCGGAGAGAGGCTGGTGTGCAGGAAGTGGCTGCAGAGAGGTTTTCAAAAGGACCTGTTGTTTGGTTGCTCAGATGATATCAGTGTTCTGGCTATTGAGAGGGATTTGGCCTTTGGGTTTTGCTTTCAGCTTTATTTATTTTCGCCTGTTCTCAATTCTCTTTGTGAATACCAATATTCTGAGTCACCCAGAACGAGTTCTGCCTTCATTAAAGATTCCTTCCAGCTCCCCTTCAACTGCCTGTAGGCTGTTGCCTGCCCCTGCCTCCCCCTATGCACTTTGCTGCACATATTTAGCTCACAGTATTCCATCACTTGTCATCTCCTGCAGCTCTGGCACTTGAATACCTTCAACTATATTAAACTACGTTGTACCTTTGGTGCTTTGCACAAGTTGGCTTCTTCACCTGACCTGTTCTGTACTGTCCCTGCTACTTCTGCAACATGTTTTCAAGCATTTGAGATATGGTATGAAGCCACAGTTTATCCTTAGTGCTACAGCAGCTCTGCTTACAGCTGTTTGAGTGAAATGGTTAATCCAGGAAACAGGGCATCCAGACCCTTCAATCTATTTTTGTTACACTGCATCCTTCTGTGTCACCCAGGTTAAATCCACTTACCTGTCTGTGCCTTTGTTTCTTTCACGTACATTGGTGTTTAAATTGCCTGTAGTAGCTGCACCAACCAAACAGGACTGTGGCTCTAGAAACCAAAATTAAAAGATGCAGTATGAAAAAAAGAAGCACTTGTACAGTTCTTTAATGGGTATTCCAACATGAATTGCTGACCTCTGTGGTGCTCTACAGCTTGTGAATAAGAAATTCTGCAAATCAATAAAGAAAATACCCTGGGAAGGAGGATGGGGCTCTTATACAGCCCTAAGTGTGGATACTGTAGATGTCTTAATGCTAGTTAATGACTGTCCCTAATGGTATTCAAACAATGTACATTTGCTTTAGCATTTTTCAAAGTCCAGATGAGCTGCTGAGAGCTCTCTTAATGATGGGAATTATTTAAGGCTCATTTGTATGCAGCATGCTCCTGCTTTCAAAGTACTCCACAGAATTCAAGCCAGCTCCAGCCCTGCAGCTCCACTGAAGTCACTGCTTGTCTGTGCATCTCTTGGTTGCTTTTCTTTTTGCTTGAAGAGTTAACTTCTTGTTATGCTGATTTTGTGTTTTGCAAGGTAAAACCTCCAAAGGTTTCTTTTTTTTTTTTAATAGTCCCCCTTCAATCCTCCCCAAAAAAGTAGCTGTAAGTACAAATGCAGTTCTGCTGATTCTCACATCTCCCTCTTCACCCCTGAGAAAGGAGGACAGGCTAAGCAGAACATATTTTTGTGTTCTTTTCTTTCCTCTACTTTGCACCTCCTAAGAACAGTTTCGGTGGTATTTGGCACTTCTCCTGAAAATCATCCTGCAGAGAATCTCTGCCATCTGATCTATGCAGGATGCTGAGTTCCTCTCTGTGGCCCATTTCTGCTCTGACACAAAATGAACTGATGGAGGCCCAAATCATGCACAATTCTGCAGGTTAGTTATGCTCAGTGTAGCAGTGTCAGGGTGCACTTTTGTATGGCTGAAACCAACATGGTATGGGAGCCTGGCCTGATATTTTGAGTCAAAGCAGCTGCTGAAAGATGGAACAGACATTCTTAGTTCAAGCATAAATTCATTTTTTTATTCTTGGACTTCATAATGTTGGCAAGATTCGTGTAACGTAGAACTCATCCCAACCATGTTTTTAACACATGCACTGAAGGAGAATGGGGAAAATCCTCATCTGCAACCATATCCTTCACTCCCCCTGGTTAACGAGGAGGGGTGTAATTTTCAGCTTACAGCACAAACCCACAACCATCTACTGCCTGCACAGAGTAAGTGGGAGTAATGGAAAAGCATCCTTTCTAGATGTGCATGTCACTAGAATGGGCAGAGATGTTTCTTGTCAGCTGTTAGATATTTGCTGGCAGCACAGGGATGAGTGCTGAGACGTGGGAATGATGGGTTCATTTCCAAGCTCCACAGCAGATGAATTTAGATGCCCTGTTGCCCAATTTTATGCAATATTGTAGTATGTGACTGCCTCCCCCTCTCCATTTCCTGCAATACTGTCCTCCAGCTCCTGCTAATATTCATCTCGATGTTCCCTACGGCTTGCTCCTTCCCCTCCCCCTCCTCAGCTCCTCCCTCCCCTGTTCGCCCATCCCTTTTTGCCTGCATCTCTCTTCCCTCTCTCCTGCTGGGGAAGGGATGTAATCCCCGGAGGAATGCAGCCCACAGGCCTCTGCAGAACTTGGGGGTGTGACTCTGGAGAGCCTCCGATGGTGAATGCAAAGCAGGAAAAAGCAATCTCTTGTCACCTGGCAGCACGGGGAGGGAAGAGCTGGGTGTCTGGGGGCTGTTCAGTGTGCCTGACTGTCCAGCCAGCTTATCAGAGGGCAAATAGAGGGAAGACTTCTGGGCTGCATGTGCTGTTTCCCTATTCATTGTGTCTGGGTGATGTATTCTCTGCCTGTGGTTTTATTAAATATCTTCCATAGCTACTTTCTGCTTCAGTCCCCCTTGGGATATCTCTTTCCAACTCAGCTGCATCATGTGCTGAAGATGTTAGGTCAAAGAGTGTGGAACAGAGGGAAGAGGAGACAGAACTTTCTGTAGAGCATCTAAGAAACCTTTAAGCTCACCTCTGTGGAGCTGCTGTATTTCACACAACCCTCACCTGCAGTTTAAGTTGCACAAAACTCTCACTTAATCATATTAGTTCTTTTTCCTTTCCTCCTTGTATCTATATGTTCACAGAGCATTCAAAAGTATTTGTAAGGAGAATCCCAAGCTACTGCTAGGACCCAAACTTGTGCTGGTTTTTAATGAGGCTTTGCAGTAGGATGTTGCTGTTGCTTTAGAGTATCCTGGAGGTTATAACAGGAACGTAGAGGGGGTAGAAAAGAATAAATAAATCACAATTCTGTGTTTGGAAACGGATTTTTTTTTCCTATGTAGTAAGCACCCATCTTAACCCTGTTAGAACAGAACCACCCCTCTTTTCCAGCAGAAACCAGAGTTGTTGTTAATTAACATCTTGCTGAAAACCAAGTCCTTGCCATCTGTTCTGCCACCTCACTACAAATGCCACTCTCATTATGTTGATTATGTAATTAAAAAGGAAAATATATTTTGGTAGAGTACTGCATAGGCATCTGTGCTGACTCTTCTCCTGTTCCTATTTACCCATAAGAAAAGGAAAAGGTGACAATTCTCGGACTCCTGGGTAGCTCCTCCCGGCGCTGCGGTGCTGGCTGCCCAGGGGCAGCTTGGCGTGGCAGCAGCCGCTCCAGCCCTGCTCCGTTTGAACCCCGAGTCCTTTGGCATCCTGGGTTTTAGGTTCTTGAGAAATCCGTGGCAGGAAGCTGCCCCTGAGACTTTTGCTGCTTTAAGTTCTAGTGAGGAGCTAACTTAGATCCAGAAGAAGAAAAGTGAAAGAAAGAGGCTTGATTACTTCCCAAGTGCTAGGGACCTCCCAGATCAGGCAGCCTGCTCCTCTCACAAACATGGCCTCTGCCTATCGAAGGGTGGAGGAGGAGAGAAAGAGGAGGGGTAGCTTTCCTGTAAGTGGGTTAGAGCAATTACTGAGGTCTCTTACAGCAAATGAAGTTGTCAGTGTGAGTCACATTCCCTTTTTTTCTCTCACTGCCAAGTTTCAGGCAGTAACCAGAGGGGAAAAAAAAAAAAAAAAAAAGGGAAAAGCGACAATGGAGAAAAGTTGAACTGAAGCAACCCTTCGTTCGGGGTATTGTTTGACATTTCAGTGCTGATTGTACCTAGAGATAGAGGGGCTATAAATATCCTGTCTGCTGAAATCCCTTACCACAACATCGGCTGTCAGCTGAACAAATAGGTTAGCTTCTCCAGATCATTTGGTGTTTCCATCTGTAATTAAGTATTACTGATTACATCCCTGTGCCACGTGGAAAGGAGGCCTGCTCGCTGGGAAGGACATTAACCTTTTCTCCTGTCCTGAGACATGCCCCACGCTCGGGAAAGCAAATGGCACCTCCAGCTGTTACTGCTGAACCCCTCTGAGAGCCACGACCACGCTGAAATAAACCAGGAGATATTTTTCTGACTGACTAGATGAGATGAAAGCATCTCCTGACACTTTTGGAAAGTATCTTGAGCCTTCAGTTCTGTTTAACAAATGGCTGGGAGCTTTTCTGCTCTGCTTTAGAGCTTTTAATGAAGCATTGTGATTCCCATTGTGGTCAATTGTTTGACACTTTTATTATTGCTGGTATGCAGAGCGTTTTTTAATGTTTGACAGCTGGAGAAAGAAGTATTTTGTGCATTCAGACTTGTAGCACAAAGCTGCTGTTTTCCATTCTGCCTTTGTCTTTTATTCTTGGTGATGCAAATCAAGGAGAGACAGAACTGATTAAATTACGCTTGTTTACTTTTTCCTTGATGATAATAAGACACAGCCTGCCTTTTATAAAAGACAGAAAGAGAGGATGTGAATGTTTCTGCAGTATTTCTAGAAAGATTTTTTTTTTTTTTTGGTAGTATAAAGGCATTTATTTGTTTCTTAGATTTATTAGATAATGTGCACTTCCTAATGTATGTGGAATAAGAATAGAACAATGAAGAACAGTTAGCAATGGATTCTGTTTGGAAAAGCTTCTGTCTTGTTATCTTTATTAATTTAACAGTATAAATGATCAGGCCACATCACAAAACAAACACAACCAGACACCTCTGTCCTTCGCAGTAGGACTGTTTCTAATAATTCCTGTGGCTCCACCAGAAAGTCCCCTCCAATGCAGGCTTTGGGTTCATACATTCAGTTGTTACAGGGTCCTGGCTGCAGGGCACTGGTTTGATACTGGACAGAAAGAAGCAGTGAGAGGCAGGGCTGCACAAAAAGGATCCCCATGGTTGTTTTGGTGAGCAACACGTGTCTTGGTGTTGTGTAATACTTTTTTTTTTTTTTTTTTTAAGTACTTGTCCTGAGAAAGGAGGAGGCCTGCATTTGCCTGTCTTGCTTGTGCAGTGTGTGCCCAAGGAAAAAGATCCTGCACCAGGACTCTCTTTCTAGAGGTTACCAACTGCTCATGAGATGGTAGGATGAGGTCACCAGGAGAACAGAGAATTACAGCAGAAAGATTTTTGGGAAGGGTAAGTGGCAGAAACAGGAGAGGGAGAGGATGAGTAGAAAGGAGGTGGAAAGGAAGTCACTATAAAACTGCCCTCGTGATTAATTTTTCCTGCATTTTTCAAGAACAGAGAAAAGTGCAGCAAAGGATGGCAAAGGCAAAAGAAGTGCATGAAGGCTTCTCAGCAGTGTAGTCACACCTCTCTGTTTCACAGAAGAAACTAGACATAGGGAGTGATAGCACATGGCAGCTGAGCCATGGACTGCTGCTATCAAAAGGACACTTCTGCTCCCAGCCCTGCTGCTTGCTTTGTTACAGGTCTGGGGCTTGTCTGGCCCTTTCAGATCATGCAGTTCAATAAACTGTAAGAAAAAGAATTAAGTAAAAATATACCAGCCTGGGAGAGGAGGAAAGTTGGTTGCTCCAAGAATGGAGGCTGACACTGCAATGAATGGGAGAAGTATGGGTGTTGGGGTTTTGCTGCAGATTTGGGGTGTGCTGGGGGATGCCTTTGCTGCTGCTCTACATCTAACCTCCCACCTCACCTTCTAGGTGGTGCTTCCCTCAAAAGGGCATGAGATGAATGTGGCCTGATCAAGGAGGCTGACTGGGCAGGTGAAGGAAGATTACTCAGCAGCAGCCCACACAGCAGATGAAGGAATGAAAAGGACTGCAGGAGGATGTTGTCAGGGGTAAGAGTAGTCGAAGAGGAACCAACGAGGAAAGAGGATGTGTTCAGAGTGACCACAGGAGGTTGCTGCAACAAGCTCTTGAAAAACAAATGAATACAGGGCAATGGTCCCATTTTCCTTATCTAGCTCTCAAAGGGTTTATTCTGGTGTATCCAATTGCTGTCTCTGTTTGTGTCCCTTCCTTCCTTCCTTAAGTCTACATTTCTCCAAATTGGGATTGGATAAGAGGACAGCTGCTGCGTTTTTATTGTCTGTGACAAGTAGCAGTAAAAGCTGGTCAGAGATGATGGAAATGTGTCTATATGCTGGCATTTAGCCAGCTGCACCTCACAAAGGTGAATGGCATGAGAGTGGTAGCCTGCCCCCTTTTAATCCATTTTCTATAGAGGAGTACTTTGCCTCTTTGCAGGAAAGGCTGGCACAGCTACTCTGCTAATAACCACTCATTTCTCACAGCATATGTGCTGCCCAGGCTCATAAATCCAGGCAACTTGCAACTGAATAACAATTAAATATCCACACACATTTCCATACCACAGTCTGGTGCACAAGGCACAGGCCTGAGTGCAGGACATCTGCTGTCTGCTCTCCCAGATCTGCTGTTCGGCAGAGCGTAGTCACAGAGTCACAGACTGCATTGGGTTGGAAGGGACCCTCAAAAAGCAACTTGTCCAGCCCCCCTGCAGGCAGCAGGGACACACTGAGTCTGATCTTGAATGTCTTCAGGGACAGGGCCTCAACCACATCCCTTAGGCAACCTGTTCCAGTGTCTCATCACTCTCATTGTGCAGAACTTCCTCCTGATTCCAACCTAAATCCACCCTGCTCCAGTTTCAAACCACTGCCCTCATCCTATCCCCACAGGTCCTTCTGAACAGTCCCTGCCCAGCCTGCCTGTAGGTCCTCTTCAGCTATTGAAATGTAGTCACCAAATTGCACCCCACAGCCATTCATGGCACCTGTAAAACTGCAGGCAGAGCATCACCCTGCAGATACTTTGCCATACCTTTCAAAACAAGCAGTGTTCTCTCTTGCCCTTTGGGTTGCTTGGGTTTTGTTGGGTGGTTGGTTTTGTTTTAAAGGAGCCTTTATCCTAATAGTAAAAACACTTTTCATTGCTCTTGATCTTTCTCCCAGGATTTGCAGGCCAGGGATTCAGTTTGGCTGTGTTGATGTCAGTGGGAAATGAGACATCAGATTGAAAAATGACTTGAGATGCAGGATGCTGATGGATCCTCACAACAGTTTTGTGTCACTTGCACAAAAACCCAGAGACTCAGTAATGCAGGAAGAAAAATGCAGTGCTTGATTACAATGGAGCTATTGCACTTGCAAAAGGCATCTCTTATCATCAGGCTCTGCCTATCTCAAGTAATAGCTGCCATATGTCAGGCAGGGCAATGATCATGTGAGTCAGAATTTTCCTGTTGATAAAACTTTCAAAATCCAAAAAACTACAAATGTCCTAATAATTAATCCAGGTTAGCTGGACATGGTGGTGGTGGCTGGAGAGAAACTCTTCCTGAGGTTCAGTCTTCCCCCTGGTCTAACTAGTAACTGCCTCTATGGCAGAGTTAAAAAGGTTATAGCCATTTAAAGAAGTAAGAGTTGTATACAGTCCTTACCCATCTTGAATTGCCCTCCAGGAGGATAACCACATGAAATTTCAGCTCAGATGACCTCGTTTGTCCCAGAAAGCTTGAATAAAATAAGCCTTATCATCTGCTCTGAACTTGACAAGACTTCTTCAGGGGCAAACCTGGAGGAAACACCAGGCCTGTCTTGGCACTGCTGCTGTGTAGTTAGTTAGAACTGGCACAAGCATTCAATTTCTTCCCTGACCCCAATCCTTGTGTCTGTCAGCTGCAGACCAAATCCTAGCCATGACCATCCTGAAGCAGTAGCAATAATTTGCATTTTCTTGCCAAAGATTTCTCTCCTGAGGGTGCAAATTACACCACCAAGGTGTTGAGAACTCTGCTCCCTTCTGCTCACCAGCTCTACCTTTTCAGGCTGGATTAACTTATCCACCAGAATTGAGACAACAAAGCTGTCAGATGAGAAGAGCCACGCAGTGAAGCAGCACTGCTCTGAACATCTGCACAATTAGGCTGTTTGATGAGGCATTGGTTACATACCTCTACACTTGCAGCTTATGCTGTTAGGAGCAAATCTTACTCTGGCCATTGTCCTGTAAGGCTCTGTGCTGTAGTTCTGCAGATGTCTGCTCTCCATGTACCCACAGTGCTTTCAAAAAATGACAAATGCTGATAGGAAAAATTACACTTGCTCATTCAAACCTCTTGCTGTTTACATAGAAGAAAAACTGCATGCCAGGGGTCCAATGACCTAATGAGAGATGCAACATGGACTTCAGCAGGAGGTGGATGGGGCCTTGCAAATCTGCTTCTCTCACACAGTGAGCTACAGTCCCTCAATATATATAATGAAAACCTTCTTTTGTTTACAATGACAGATGCCACAGGGGGTTGTATATTTGGATATTATTTTTTCTCTAGGAGTGTTTATTAACAAAGGGTTGGAAGTTTTATGATGTGGTGAAAATGTAGCTCTCGTGATAAACAGGAACTGCTCGCAGGCATTGCATTACCCTGTAACGCAACGCAGAGTCCGACTGCTTGTCTCTTTTTCTCTTTCAACATACTCTGAGACCACTTCCTTCAGGAGATCTCTCATCTGCACAGCTCCTACCATCGAATCATAGAATGGCTTAGGTTGGAAGGGACCGTAGAGATCAGATGATCTCCAACCTCCGTGTCATGGGCAGGGACACCTCTTAACTCGGCTGCTCAAGGCCTCATCCAACCTGGCCTGGAACACCTCCAGAGTCTCACCACCCTCATGCTGTAGAACTTCTTCCTTAGCTCCAGTCTAACCCTGCCCTCCCTCACCTTCAAACCATTTCCCCCTTTCTTGTCTCTAGGCACCCTTATGAAAAGTCCTTCCGCAGCCTTCCTGTAGGGTCCCTTCTGCTACTGGAAGGCAGCTCTAAGGTCCCCTCAAGGTCTGTTCTCTAGGCTGAACATCTCCAGCTCCCTCAGCCTATCCTCATAGCAGAGATTCTCCAGCCCTCAGATCATCTTTGTGGCCTCCTCTGGACTCGCTCCAATAGCTCTGTGTCCTTTTTGTGATAGGGACACCAGAACTGCTTGGATGTGCAAAATCAGAAAAGGAATGGTTGCTTTAAAAATGAATGCTGACTCATCCATTTGGGCTGTAGAAAGGGCTGTCTGTAATTTATATAATGTCTGTTAAAAACATGCTGTACAGACTCTGGATTGAACAAGGTGCAAGGAGAAGAGACTGATACCTTCCCTTGTCCCACAGCACGGGTGCTTGCAGGCACCTGCAATGTGTCTCAGCCTTAAATCTGGAGGTATCTCTTCTGCAAGGCCAGGATCTGGCCAGCAAAGGAGAAAAGGCAGTTTTGTTTCCTTCTTATCTGCTGGGACTAGCAACAAGAGAGCTGAGTATGCCAGCTCCTCTCTGGGGCCCTGTATTCAGAGTAACAGTAGTGACTTAGGTGAAGATCTCAGAATCCTTTTGGCCTACTGTTCCCTATCACTTGTTCCTATACAGCCCCTGCCCATCATTTACACCAAATGGGAATTGGGAAGCATGCTTGTTCCACAACAAAATCATTAGCTACATGTGTTTGTGCTGAACATCACCTCAGCTGCCAATGTCAGTGAGAGCATGTCCTGAAAAGCTCTTTGTAGGTCTGGCATCATTCCCCAGACTGGTTCACCAGGAAGGGACTTATGTCTGCCACCAGCCTCACTGGCAAAAAGCTGGATGTAGTGGGGTGTGGATATCACCCTCTGACTACAGACCTTCTATTCTCATAGCTCACTCCCACTACCTGTTCATTTCACTTCTATTTCATATTCTTCCCTCCCATATTCTCTTTTATTTCCTTTCTCTTCTATCCTCTTTATATATCCTCTTTTATATCCTCTCTTTTATTCCATCCTTTCTCTTCTGCCCTTGCATCCTAACAAATGCTACCTGAACATCTAGCTATGAGCAAGAAGCATTAAAGGCAGAGTTGCTGCAGTATCTGGACAACATCAAATCCTAATAATCTTGTTTCTACATTCTTTGACTTCTGCCTCTGTTGGAGGCATCACTTGCCCTGTCTACAGCTGAACTGAGAGCAAGCAGGGGAAGCAGGCTGCACGGTTTAGTACTGGTGCATTATTAGACTTCTGAGGTTTTGTAATAATGTTATCTCCTCTTTTTTTTGTATTGTGTCATCCTAGCAATCAATGAGAGCAGAGATGGAGGGACTGACATAATCATTTTATAAAAGCTTCTAACAGCCTTCCAGTGCATAAAGCTCTGGCACCAGAAAACAGTGGTTGTGTAGTGGGACTTCAGTGACATCCTCCTAAGTCACTGTACCATTCTGTATAAATACTGCCTTTATGTGTATTTCATTTTGCCAGTCTTGTAAAATAACTTTTTCTCTGCTGGTTCAGTTGTCTTATCATCCACAGCTTGTTTCCTGAATGTTAAGTCTTGGGCAAGATGAAGGAAGCTCATGAGGAGTAGTTGGTTTGCAAAAGATACAAGCACCAGATAACTGAGGACAAGTAAAGCACACAACAATATTGAAATCACTCAGAGTTTTATTGCAGCTGACTGAGACAGAGTGTGCTTGGAGGCTGGGAAATTTCCATTGCTGAAGTGCAGGACAGTGCCTGGATACTGCTGCTACTGCAGCTGAAAAATAAAAGTAACTTAATTTTATATAGACAGCCAGAAAATTTCAGCATACTCATTTAAATTGTTGGGATTCTAGAATGAGCTTTTAAGGTTGCTGTCAAATTGATTCATTTTAAAATACCTAGAGTATAATTCTAAACTACAGGTAAAAAATTAGGGAAGATAAAAAAAAAAAATTACTTGGAATTGCAACTGTGTTTGTGAACAACAAACCTAACGAGAGCATGATAGATAATCCAAGACATCTCCTATGAGTGTGACAGGTTCTGACAATGGCAGAATGATACCCAGTGCAAGATCAAGGTTGTTACTGACAGTATAGTTCTGCAATTAATGATCTTTTGTGCTCCTCCCAGCATGCACAAAACAAACAGACCAATCTGTTTACTGCTTTAACTCCATGGTGTATGAGCCACCATAAGCATCCTACAAAGCCAGTCAGAATCTGAGTGGGGGAAAAAGGAAATGTGAGGGGAAAGAAGTAAATATCGCCCAGCAATTTGGGTAAGGAACTGCTCTTAACTTCCCAACAATGAGAGATTACAGTTTGATGCCAGTTGTTGTTGAGGGCACTTTACGCTGCCGAAGCAGTGGTTGATGTTTAAATGAAAATCAGTCTCAAGGGATTTCATAGAATCAAGTAAAGCTGGAAAAGAATTTTAAGATCACTGAGTCCAACCATAACCCAGCTACCATGGCCACTAAACTCTACCCTGAAGCACCACATCTATAGCTTCTTGTACACCTCCAGGGATGGCGAATCTACCACGTCCCTGGGCAGCCTGTTCCAACCCCTCACCACTCAATAATGAAGTTTTTCCTAATGTCTAATATAAACCTCCCCTGACACAACTTAAACTCATTTCCTCTCATCCTGTCACTGGTTACTTGGGAGGAGAGACCAACAGCAGCCTTACTGCAACCTTCTTCAGAGAGTTGTAGAGAGCAATGAGATCTCCCTTAGACTTCTCTTCTCCAGACCCCCAGCTCCCTCAGCTGCTGCTCCTACAACATCCTCCAAACTCCTCCCCAGCCTC
>WBNM01035456.1:1886-12116 GCA_013399055.1 Ramphastos sulfuratus
GACCATCCAGCCAATTCCTTATCCAGTGAGTGGTCCACCCATCAAGTCCATGTTTTTCCAGCTTGGTGACCAGGATGTCATGTGGGACAGAGTCAAATGCCTTACTCAGGTCCAGGTAGATGACATCAGTTGCCCTTCCCTTGTCCACTGTCACTGTAACTTCATCATAAAAAGCCACTAAATTTGTCAGGCGTGATTTGCCCTTGGTGAAGCCATGCTGGTTACCACCAATCACCTCTGCTTTGTTTTCCATTTGGCTTAGCAGAGCTTTCAGCAGGATCTCCTCCATGATTTTGCCAGGCACAGAGGTGAGACTGACTGGTCTGTAGTTCCCAGGGTTATTCTTTTTTCCCTTCTTGAAGATGGGTGTTATGTTTGCCCTTCTCCAGCCAGCAGGAACTTCACCAGTCTGCCATGACCTTTCAAATATGATGGACAGTGGTTTAGCAGCTTCATCTGCTGGTTCCTTTAGGACCCATGGATGGGGAGCATTAAATGCTAAACTGCTCTGCTGCTGCTTCATGAGCAAGCGGAGCAAAGAAAATCTGTATATTTGGCACAGAGTGCATCATTCCCTCATGCCCCACACATATAAAATCCTATTTTCAACACACAGGGGTTGTACACGGTTGGAGCTCCTTCAAAACATACACTCCACTTCTGTGGCCAGGTGCCAGTAGCCCCTACAAAGCATGCATGGCCTACAATAGGAGGCAGTACCCCAAAAGTGCACTCTAGCCCTGGGAAACCTTCTTCCTTTTGTGGCCATCCCAGCAGTGCACTGACGTCCCAAAATCAATTAGACTGAATTGGAAGGCTTCTCCAACAACACAACCTTTTTTCCTACTTTGATCCTAAAGCTGTGATTAACATTTCCTTGTGAAGGACATGTTGATTGACCTTTCCTGTCTTAGCCAGGCTAATTTCAAAACAGGCATCTACACAGGAGCCTCACCCTAAAACAATAAGGATAGAGGTTACTGATGCATTTCAGGGCTTGCTAGGTATTCATCATTCTCACTTGGCTTGTAAAAGCTGAAACCTTGTGGCATGAAACGTAATTAAATATTACCACCACCACCATCACTGTGTCACAAAACTCATAAACTGCATAGAAGATATTCAGAATGCGGTTTATTTATTTCTTTATAAGCATTCTAGTATCAAATCTTATGTCAAAAAAATAATTTGGGCACACAAAGGGTGTAAGGAAACTCAGAGTAGCACGTCAGGTAACGTAGATTAATCATGAGGATTTTTTATTACTCTTTTACTGTTAGCAGAAGTTAAATAATGAATTTTTTTCCTTTTTTTTTTTTGTTTGTTTGTTTGTTTTGTTTNCAAGTGTGGAAATCCCATAAATCTTTTAGATCACATATGTTTGTTTGGGTTTTTTTATTAAGAAGAATAAATTTTTTTCTTCTTCTTTTTTTCTCTGTTGTTATTGTTGGGGTTGGCACTTTTTGGTGGTGGTGGTTTTGCTTGTTTTTCCCCTTGAGAAAATAGTGTCAAGAACAAACCTATCATTAAAAACATGAGAAGTAGACTGGGGATCTCCCCAGTCAGCATCATCTGTCTTCTAAGCTAGTGGAAAACTCCCTGTAAGGTAGACAGGGAGTTTGAATTATTAAAGCTGAAGGAACAATCTTCTCAGATTGATCAGAGCAGGGCTCTCTCTTAAGCTGGTAGGGTTTTTCCACTGGCAGGCAGACTACATCATATGTGAGCTACATTTAAAGCAGTCACCAGCATATTTCCATATTGCTTTCTCAAGCAAAATCTCTATTGCTGCAAGTGTTTTCCCAAACAACTCACCCACTCCACACACATTCCCCACCCCACCTCCGCTGTTAGAGATGATAAAAAATCAAGCCAGAAATTAGCATTAAATTCTACAAAGAATATAATGTAATTCCCCCATCACTTCACAAATTCCGCAGGAAGATTTTATTAGTTGTAAATAATTGCACCTGTAAGTGCATAATGCAGTAAAATTAAAATCTATGGGCACGGGGTTTCCCAGGCAACCTCTTAATTAGTTGTCTTTCTCAGTGCTCCTGTTTGCTGCATTATAAAACCTTGAATAACCTCATCCGCCACAGACTGGAAGAAGAGATGGGGAGGCAGAGGGAATTACCCCAATAAGAGGTTAATTCATTGAGTATATGAATGCTATATGATTGTTTTGATTCTTAAGAATAATTTTTGAGCTATCTGCATGGAAATGCTACTTTCAAAATAGTACATTTAAGAATGAAAGGAATTAATTATCCTAAATACTAAAGTAAGTTTTTCTGTCTTCTACAAGAGTACTTATATTTTTATAAGTTTCCTGGAATTCCTGTGTAAAATTTCTGGCTTATTTCATAATCCAATTGTGTCACTCACATTTAGTATGACTTGCACAGTGAGTATCTCATCACAAGAAGAAATACCAATCATACAGCAGATTCATATATAAATAATGACTTGATCTGGAAATTGTCTTGAGAAGTAGGCATCAGGGGAAGCAATGTTGACATACCACCATTCTTTTCTCTGTGTCAGGTTGTTTTGTTTCTAAATTTCCCAGGAGAAGGAGCACAGGAAGATGCTAGGGACTGTACTCCTGCCTGCCAGCTTTGCCTGGTGTTATCACATGGGCTGGAAGCACCAACAGAGCTGAAACGTATGTTTTGGGAAAATATTAGCACATCACAGAAGAGCCTACCTGCATTAAGAAAACAAATTAAAAACCCTCCAATTACTAAACCCAAAGGCTTTTCAGGCAGCAAGAACATCACCAGGCATAAGATTTCCCTCCTCACTGCCAAACAACTTGCAATGCACATTTTATTGTCAATTCCTGCAGCAGCCACATCTCGCCCTCATTATCCCCTCAGTCTCACTTCCCTTTCCCTGTCCTTACCAGTCTACCTATCTACATGAAAAACAGCCATCTGGGTCTATTCTGGGAAGAGAGGGTGAGACAACAACCAAAGTTCCATGCATCTAAATAACTAAGAGATCATGAGTGCATTTTTGGAGCCCTCTTTCCCACCCCGATGTACTAGCCACTAGTGTTCCTCAACCATAAAGAGGATGAAAAACATATTCTGTTTTTCTCCTTTCATGTTCCCTTGAGATGATGATGAAAAACTGTCCTGCATTTTAGCATGTACTCACAGAAGGAAAAGAATCCTTAGTTCTGCTTTATTGTCACCTCAAACCACTGCAGCTTGTCATCATGGGCATACCACTTTCTGAATTCATCCCTAACATGATTTAGATTATAACCACAAGGAATACACACTCAGGAACCTGCAGATCACTAATATTTATAAAAGAGGTAAGGGGAAAAAAATGATGCTCATAAAATAGAAAGGTCCTAACTGACTCTGTACATCGAATATTAAATGGGCAATTAGTGCCTGGACACATTCAATTACACTTCCATATTTTCACTGCAGCAAGATTCCATGTGTTACAATCAAGTCACAAGATTAAAACTAGACACAATGGAAATGTGGCCTGCCTTTGGTAACAGCAATAACTGACAGACAGCAAATAAAGCAGAACATTCACCAGTCATCTCTTACAGCAGCTCAGTGAAACAGAGTAAAAAACCATCAATGGTTATTTAAAAATTACAAAAGGAGATAGATTTCATTTGATAGTCATATCAAACAATATGATGCAATTTAGTTTAGTTGTTAATTTTTCTTGTAAGTAAACATCAGAACACATATAAATAATGAATGCTTTGCAAATAAATTGAAGCAGAAGACCAAGAAATTTTGATTGTTCCTACCTACAAAAAGGATTACCCAGTATTATTATTTCATAGAAGTTATTCTGGAAAATTTAATCTACTCCAGAAGACTATTAATTAATCCAGACCCTGATCAGCTTTTGTTGCGGAGTTGTGCCTCCACACAGGACAGCATCCTGCAAGAACCACTTCTCTTGTCCGTGACAGGCCAGCTTTTCGTGGGAGTAAGGCACCAGATGGAAAAGACAGGATGTATGGTCAATATGAGTTTAATAACTTCAATATCTGGGGTGAGGTGTTGTGGAAGGCCAAAACAGGCCAAACAGGCCTAAACATATCCTGGTTTGTCCAGACATGTTTCCCTGCTCTCTCTCCTCCTGCTGATGGGAGAAGCAACTGTGGGAAAGGAAGACAAAAGGCCTGGTGCCTTAAGAGTCTCCTTCTCTCCTTCTAAACTTGCAAACAGGGTACCCTCATGTGTTTAAACACTTGTTTGTGTTCTGCCCTAGAAAGGTAAAAGACCTAACTTTACCTAATACGGTTAAGTTTGACAAATTGCTATTCTGATTGGCTAACCTGTGGCCAATCAGGCCAATCTCAGGCTGTATTGATAAAAAGAGATGAGCAGATAAACACAACGTGCTCTGCCTTACAAGGCTTATGCTATTGCTTTTGCCTCAATGTGCCCTGCTATCGCTCTGCCTTAACCATGCTACTGCCAGTGCCTCACTGCCATCGCATCCTGCCATGCTCTGCTAACCTGTAAGCTAGCTCTGCTACATAATAACAAGCTCTGTTGCTTTGGGTTTGTCTAACTGGAAACCTGCTGTGCCTCCCGTTTACCAGGAATAGACCTTACATGTCTTCATGCGATAGGCTTGCTTAGCCAGCACGACACTGTGCATGACATTGTGTAGACATCCTGCCTAAACCTCTGCAAAGTCCGTGCCAAATCTGGAGTCCCTGAGGAACCAAGATCACATCAGAGATCGTCTGCCTCTCTTCCAGTACCTCATTAGAGCCTGGGAAGCCTCAATGGCTATCAAGACACTGACAGAACTCCCTGCAAATGTTTTGGTACTGTCTGGAAACTGTAGTTAGCCCCAAGAATCCAAAGATATTAACATTTTGTGAGTAAGTACTTAAAGCCTCACTCTCTAAGTGAACCCAAGTGCCTTCTGCCTTAAGCAGAAAGGAGCTTCTCTGGTGCCTCTAGTGGGCAAGCAGTGTAATTGACCACAAGAACCTCTTTCCAGTTCTAACATTTGTTATATTATTGCTAGCTATTTCTAGACTCTGTTTTCATTTGTGTAATGTTTTCATGATCATTGCAAAGAACCTACTGTTAAAATTGTGGCTGCTGGTGAGAATCCTGAATATAAAAATTGATAAACTATAGTAATTTTGGAAAATCCTATTTTGCACCATAATACTTACCAGCCATAACATAGAGTCAAAATTAACCCCCAAAACAAAATCACCAGACTAGCCCAAAAGGTTTGGAAGCAAAATGAAGCTATATATTTACAGCAAAACTAAAATCTAAAAGAATATATTATGATGCATATGTACAAAATACATTACATATATTTACCATTATTTACTATTTAGAGATATCACAAAGATCCTTCCCTGGACAAACCCGCAAGGGGTTAACAGCCCCTGCCAGAGAGAAAACCAGGCCCCACTGTTATCTACCCAGCCAAGATTAGTGTAATCATGCAAGATTAGCTGGCACAGGGAAAAGAAGAGGAGGAGGCGAGAAGCCATAGAGCAAATAAGTTTGTGCAACAAATTATACACTAGTCCAGCAAATGAATAAAATAATATAAACTCATCGATTGTTTTTTTTTCTATAACCAATCCTCTATTTTATTTACGTTCTATTAAAAAATTGTCCAGAAACTTCCTTTTTCTTCTTTATAATTTAGGATTTGGCTAGAGTGTTAGCTCTAAACCACTACAATATCACAGATGCCACTTGTAATTGCAAAAATAACACCTTCATGGGAGCATTTCAGTGGGGAAAGAAGTCTCACCAGCATCAATGCCCTGCCATTGTGAGGAAGCAAAAGGTCTACAGGACTAGAAGTCCTAGACTTTTTCCTCAAGAAAATGGGGGGAAAAAAATAGAGATGCAGCCCATGATCTTGCTGATATCACTCTTCCCTTTTAAAATGTTTTATTAGCTTATTAAAAAAAAATATTAAAAAACATTATCTCATCACAGGTGAGTATTCTTAAAAGTTCTTTGAATGGTTGTTTTGTTTATACAAATAGCCATAATTCTTAAAAATTCTATATTAACTACCTTGATTAGATGCACATAAAGAAAGAGATAATTGAGAAGTCTGAGGAAGGACAAAGTGGTTCATGGGTGCAGCAATGGACAGTTTTAGACACGCAGAACCCTCCACTTTTGTATCAAGAGTTCAAAGCCAGCTAATATCAAAGAATGAAGATACCATTAGCTGACAGCAATTACAATAAATGGCATGAAACTAATGGGTCTCTCAAAGATGTAAGGTGTAATACAGTTTCTACTCCCAGTGAACAAAGTGCTTAAGCCCACTGCTCACATTTCTGGTTTTCACCAAGGTAAAGGACCTGGTGCTGCTTTTATCAACCAGCACCAGAGTGGTGAGCTCTGCTGAAGGCACAGATTTGCCTCCCACAACAGCTTCACTAGGATCGACACCATCAAAACAACCTGGCTGCACAGGCAATTTCAGGGGATTTTATGAATGAAGAAATTCTAAATTAGAAAATAAAAATAACTGTTATGATAATCGTATCATCACTGCTGCAGAAAAACAGGTTCGTGACCAATTCTGTAGTAGTTTTACCTGGTATACCCTAAAGACAACCTAACCAGAAGCAGCTACTTGGGAATAACCTTGGCCTTAAAGTGCTGTTAATTCATAGGTTCACAGATTCATAGAATAACAGGTTGGAAGTGACCTCAAGGATTATCCAGTCCAACCCTTCAGGGTAAGCATGTAGTCTAAATGACATGGTGCAGCATCCTACAAGCCGGGTCTTGAAATTGTCTAATGTAGGGGAACAAACCTGTCTAGGAAAGGCCATTTCCAGTTCTAAAGTTAACTGAATGACTAAAATCCCTTTTCCTTTTAAAATAGAATAGGTTCAATTTTGAGAGCATTCTGAATATACCACCAACATAGCTAACAGTCTTCAGTGCTTTATTACTTTGCTGTAAAACCCAAGCAATATTGCTGTTACTGAGACCTACCCTGTTGGGGTATAAGAGGAGTTGAGCTGTTTTTCTAAGAGTATGAGCATGAGTCTCAAAGCTTAAATTGTGGAGTTTGCCTGATACTTCACAATAAAAAGTGTTGCATAATTAAATATATTAAAAATGAGCTTTCCATTGAGGGTAAGTAAAATGAACCTGCAATATTATCATAATTACAGCTGAATTAATTTCAGAATCTGCAGGGTTTCTGAGCTGCAGCATTAAAAAGATCTAAAAACTGAAAAATTATTAGACAATTCAGTCACTTACAGAGGCAGCACAGTTTTCAAATGTAAATTTCAAATGTGTTCTATCAACTAAAGGCAACTTTTCAATATGGAAATCCCCGTTTTTTTCCTTTTTTCCCCCCCAGAAAATAAAAAATTTTCCTTGTGAGTGAAGTAATTCCAAAGGTTATTAGAGCTTTCAAAATGAGTTAATGCCATCAGCTTACAGATTTTAAATGTTTGCTTGCAAGGGGAATGTACTAGAAAGTGTTGTTTGACTTTATTATTAAATATGACTTTCAGTTAAATAAAAAAAAATTACCTGTATAGTCACAGACTCCTGTGAACATCCCTCTCACCAGCAATGCTGGAGCCTCATCTGCTGGTCATGATAAACCTAGCTAAACTGAGAGACAAACTTCCCTCCTGTACTTGGCTATAAAATGAGAAGACAAAATAAGAAATAAGTGCAGTAAATATAGGTATCTTTACAAAAGTGCCATACTCCAATTCCACAGTGTTCTGTCAATTCTCCAGGAGTTTCTTAAGATTTAAGTATTATTGTTATGGAATGGTTTTACCTCTCTTACGATCCCTATTGTCTTCCAGATATGGTCAGTAACAGTATCTTGGTGTTTTCCACTACAGGAATGTCTTCCCTTTAAAGTCTGATTTGACATGTCATAAGCAAGAGATGAAAGCCTTTGACTGAGGCAGTCAGAGCTGCTCACAGGGTGCATGTTTCCTGGTGTGAAAAAGCAAACCAACATGGTATGTTTTCATGTTTGCCTAGAAGCCATTTACTTATCAGGGAATATAATTTAATACCCACAGCAATACTGACATGGTGATGCTGAAGTAGCCATGACATTTAAAAGGGACAAATGTAGAATGTAAAAGTTCATAAGAATATTTAAAGTTACTAATGTCTCTGATAATTTCTTGATTGCTGCCTGTAAGTAAGCAAGAAGCTTCTCTAAAGGACCTGGCCTACAGCAGAGAAAGCTAGTGAACCCTAACAGGACAGATACAGCTTACACAGCAAGACCATTTGTGCTGAAACAGCTTGTTACTACTGCCACTAAAGAAATAACCTATATTGACTTATTTGTTAAAATTAGTTTCATTTGCATTAGGTATTTGCTCTGCTGGTATAAAAATTCTCGATGATTTTTTTTTTTCCCACAACCCTCACAGACATCACTAGACCTGAAAAAAAACTCTTTATATTGACCCGTCTAAATGCTTTTCCTCCTCCCTTCTCTATCATCTGTGTTTCAAAAACTCTTGTTCATAAGGTTGGTGGATAACCGTATTTCTGTGTAAGTCCTTGAGCAATTGTTACTTCCCTTAATGTTTTCTGAAGAAGCATTTTTTTGGGGGTAGAGGTGAGGGATAAGAATTATTTTTTGTTTTTATTAAATGAGACCTCGAAAATTATTTCTCTTAGGGAATGCTCAGGAACAGACTCTGGATGGAAATTTTTGGTGGTATCATTTAGTACATGCATAGTTCCCCAAAACACACAGAACTTGTAGACGTGTTGCTGTGGACTTGGGACTGTATTTCTGTTCTCCTTTGCCTGTACAGTTTAAAACATGATGTTCATACATTACAATTTCTGATAATCCATAAAATTAAGGATGACCATCTAGAAATTTACTATTTCATTGCTTCAGTGTTTGTCTGCTCTCTCTTAGTCTATATTAAGGAGTTTGCAAAGATAAATAACTTTTTAGTTGCAGGAATGCTAACCACACTAAGGCAAATTGTATTTGCTGGAAAAAGAGAAGTAGGCTATAAAGCACAAATAGGACTGAAATCACTTCTTTTAGCATATAGGTACTCTTCATTCCCTTGCAAGTTTCCTAACATAAGTTGTAAGCAGCAACTGCCAGAGGAAAAGAAAATGAGTATGTCTTTCGGCTTCTTTTTGAATACACAAGCAAAGAAGAAGATTTGGAATATTTCAGAAATGTAAATTCTCTTCATCTGATCAAAATTTTAGGAAACAATTTGACATATAGTAATTGTGATAAAATTGAAAGGATTTTACCAACTGCTTGAAAATTACCAAGAAATAGTTCTTCCTAAAGTCCAAGTTCTTTGCAAATTATTCCTTCTGCTATAAAAAGCGCATATCCTGCTTTTTAAAGGAGAAGATCATCCTGGTTCTATAAAACACTATACTATAACCTTATAAATCAGCAAAGCATAAAACAGAGAAAATATGTATATCAAACCAGAAACTTAGCATAATCACAGAATCACATAATGTTAGGGATTGGAAAGGAACTCAAAAGAGTCCAAACCCTCTGTCAGAGCACATGCAGACAGGTTTTTAATGTTTCCAGAGAAGGAGAGTCCACAACCTCTCTGGGTAGCCTGTTTCAGTGTTCTGTCACCCTCACAGTGGAAAAGCTTTTCCTTATTTTCACATGGAACCTTCTATGCTCCAGTTTGTACCCATTGCCCCCTGTCCTATCATTGGACATCACTGAGTAGAGCTTGATTCCATCTTCCCAACACTCATCCTTGACATATTTATAAACACTAATAAGGTCACCTGTCGGTCTCTTCTTTTCCAAGCTAAACAGCCACAGCTCACTCAGTCTTTCCTTATAAAGGAAATGTTTCACTTTCCCAATCATATTTGTCTCTGTGTGCTGGACTCTTCCAAGCAGTTCCCTGTCCTTCTTGAACTGGAGAGCCCAGAATTGGACATAATATTCCAGATGTGACCTTACCAGGGCAAAGCAGAGGGAGGGGAGAACCTCTCTTGACCTACTAACCACACCCCTTCTAATACACCCCAGGACACCTTGGCCTTCTTGGTCATACATCAAGCTCACCACTTTCTTACGCCTTTCTGTAAACAGCCTCCAAGCATATTTTTAAACACTAGCTTTGAAAACACAGTACTGGATGTCACCTACATTCCCAAAGTCTTCACAGAAGTAGTGCTAACTGCCCGTTGTGGAAGGCCTAAATAGGCC
>WBNM01035458.1:0-12394 GCA_013399055.1 Ramphastos sulfuratus
ATCTTTATCTCTATATCAATATCTCTCTCTCTCTATCTATACCTAAACCTATACCTATATCTATACCTATATCTATCTATATCTATACCCTATACCTATACCTATCTATCTGTAATCTGTATATATCTATATCACTGTCATGGTAGGCATAAATAGGCCAAAATAGGCTTATACATGTCCTGGCTTGCCCAGAGATGTTTTTGTGCTCTCCTCCCTTCTGCTATGGGGAGAAGCAACTGCAGGAAAGAGGACAAATAACCTGGAGCCACTGAGTCTAAGGACTGTGTCTTGCCTGTTCTCCTGCTCCCCCTCCTTCTGTGCTGGAGCAAACAACCACAGGAAAGGCAAACCAAAGCCCTGGCTTCACCTAATATGGTCAAGCTTGGCAAAGTGCCATCCTGATTGGCTAATCTATGTCCAAAGGCCCATTAGTCTTAGGCTGTATTGATAAAAAGGGATGAGCAGGTAACACAAGGTGCTCTCTGCTGTTGTGTTCATGCCTGCTGCAGGCTGCTGCCATTGCTGCTACTGCCTCATTGCATCCTGAACAGCCTGGAAACTCCACTGCCTCCAGNTAGAATCACAGAATTGTAAGGTTGGAAGGGACCTCAAAGATAGTTATTAACAATCTTTGCCTGGATATAAAAATTAATATAGATTATTCATTTTGCATAATTTGCAAAATACAAATATATACTACTATTATATATCACTATATATACTATTACTATTATAAGGTCACGAGGAGACCTTAGAGTAGCCTTCCAATATCTGAAGGGGGCCTACAGGAAGGCTGGGGAGGGACTATTGACAAGGTCTTGTAATGACAGGACAAGGGGCAATGGGTTTGAACTGGCAGAGGGGAGATTAAAACTGGATGTTAGGAAGAAGCTCTTTACAGTGAGGGTGGTGAGGCACTGGCACAGGTTGCCCGGGGAGGTTGTGGCTGCTCCCTCCCTGGAGGGGTTCAAGGCCAGGTTGGACAAGGCCTTGGGTGACCTGTTCTAGTGGGAGGTGTCCCTGCCTATGGCAGGGGGTTGGAACTAGATGATCCTTGAGGTCTCCTTCCAACCCTACCATTCTATGAGTCTATGATTCTATATCACTAGATATATATATACTAAAAACAAATGTATAAGCTATATTTATATAAAATCTACATTTATATGTGGCTGTGCATTTATAATCACCAAATCTGGACTATCTTTCAACTTTCAGCACTGCTCCTGTTCAAACCAAGGAGGGAAAGGTCCCAAGATGATAGCCCCTCAGGAGGCTCTGCAGGCCCCCTAAGCAGGAGGGCACCCAGCATGCTATGAGAAGCCCATGGTGGCAAGGCTGGCAGCCCCTCCTGCCCGCAGGGGCCGAGCGGCGCTGCCTGCCCTGCGCCAGCCGTTCCCAGGCTCCGCGGGAGGAGCAGAGCTGCCGAGGAGCTGCCCTGCTGTTTGGTTGTTTAAGCTGCGGCTGCAGAAGAAAAGAAAAGCAAAACCATAGCTTGATTTATAATCTCTTGGTTGTTGCAAGTCATTCCCAAAAGAAACAACCAACCAACTGCAGGCACTTTTCGACCCGAGTGCTTTTAAAAGGGCCAAGTGTTTCTATCGTTTTCAGTAATTAAAAACTCGGCTGGCTCTTTTCATTTGATGATTTTCAAGCCTATTTTACCCCCCACCCCACCCCTTCACATACTCTTGCATATTTCATTCCTTGCAATCCCGTCCCCATTAGTGGTGATGACAAAGCTCCCATTGCTCCCCATGTGTGGGAGAATCACACTGTAAGTATGGATTTAATCACCAGCCTTCAAAGTGACTAAAAAGCCAGATAGATGGGATTCCTGGGGAGACTTTCAAAAGTGAAGTTTGACATCCTGGCTCTTTTGATAATGTTGCTGCTCTTTTCTAAAACATTTTGGAAAGCCTGCCCTTATGGGCCTAATTTCAGGTACCCCAAGGTACAGCTACATAACCGGTTCCAGTGCTGAGCTGGCAGTGCTCCATGCTGGCATCCTGGAGAACTTGAGCATCCCTCACGCCAGCACAGTGCTGCTTGTTGCTGCTGCTGCTGAGCTCCAGCACTGCTTTCCAGTCTGCTGACTTCCAAGATATTGCACAGGATGGGCAGGAAATTTCAGCTTTCCCATGTACTCAAAAAGTGGTTGAACAGCCCTCTGGAAGTGCTGACTCATGATAGCGACGGGAGGGAAGCTACTGAGACCCCTTTGGATGCCAGTTTAGAAAGAACAGATCAAACTCAGAGGTTATTCTCTTAAGCATCTGGAATTAGAAACAGGCTGATTCAAAGACACAAAGTGCAGAACGTTCAGCACTGAGCCAGCCCTTCCCTCTCAAGTCTGTGCTCAGTATGTGCAGGTGAGTCCCTTCATCAGCCAGGGGCTGAGGTCTTCCAACCCTCTGACCACGTAAGCTTTGCAAGGCAGATTGGTCTGTGCTCACAGCAACAAAATGAGCATCAGAACTATTGCTTTGATTGATATTGGGCTAGGTTTGTTTATTTTTGAGTTGTTTTTTTTTTTTAAACAACAGCAGCTATTTTTCCATCTCCTGTTATTTCTGTGCACAGGAAGTGAATAATATCAGCACAGAAGAACAGAAAACAGGCCCCTTCACACTCATCAAAATTTTATTTTTGTTTTAATTTACATGTTTAGGAAGCTTATCTCTGAATACCAAATGAACCCACCTACTTTAGTTTGCTCGTTAACTATAATTTTTTATGCATGAAGTGGGGTTTGGTTTTTGGGTTTGTTTGATTGTGTGGTTTTTTTTTTTTTTTTGAGGCAGTTGTGTTCTGGATCTGTATTGCTTTCTGAAGAAGCCAATGGGAAAATGCTCATTTATTTCAGTGCCAGTGAGGCTGGACCTTAGTGAACAGTTATCTGTCTGAACAAACAGTTCTCTGATTCTATGAAAACAGAGCAGTGACTGCAAGTGGATGCACAGATGCTGTTCTGCTCACACCTTCAGGCAGTCTGAAGAGCCAGGGTATATATAAGAGGTTTTCAAGGCCAGGTTGGAGGAGGCCTTGAGTGACCTGTACTAGTGGGAGGTGTCCCTGCCTATGGCAGGGGGTTGGAACTAAATGATTTTTAAGGTCCCTTCCAACCTTACCATTCTATGATACTTAAGAGCACCTTATGGTACACCAAATAACCTTTCAGAACAAATACAATAAAAATATTGAATGTAACTACTCATGAAGCAGAGTAGTGCTGCACAAAAACAATCTCTGCACACTGAGGGGTAAGTTTGGTTGCACAGACCATAAACAGTCATAAAAATCCAAGAAGTTCTGCTGGTTTCTGTGTTCTCAGGGCTGGAGAAAGGAGAGATCCTTATTACAGCTTAGCTGTGCTGGCAGAAGTTCTGACCACTGATGCAAGCTTAGTGGTCAGGCTGTGCTTTTATCAGCATGCCTTTTTATTCCACTTGGTAGTGGTTTTACTCTGCTGGTCTAAAAGTAAACCAGAGCCTTTGTGTATATTAGCAGGGCTAATTATCAGGGCTAGACTGAAGGAAGTAGCAGAAAGTTAATACACAAGTACAGAAGGGATTATTTATTTCTTGTACAGATTCCAAGGCACCAGCACAAGCTGAGGGCTGCACACAGACTCCCAGGACATGAAGCAGTGACTTCCGGTAGAGATTCAGCCAGAGCTCAGTTTGCAGCACTCACACTGCTAATAAACCCTTGAATTGGAGAAAACTCTGAGTTTCTTGATGATGATGATGATGATTATTATTATTATTATGATTAATGGATTTAAACTGGCAGAGGGGAGATTGAAACTGGATGTTAGGAGGAAGTTGTTTGCAGTGAGGGTGGTGAGACACTGGCACAGGTTGCCCAGGGAGGTTGTGGAGCACAGAAGCACAGAATCTGATCTTTGATCACATTCTGTGCTTCTGTGCTCCACAACCTCCCTGGAGGTGTTCAAGGCCAGGTTGGATGAGACCTTGAGTGACCTGTACTAGTGGGAGGTGTCCCTGTGTGTGGCAGGGGGTTGGAACTAGATGATCCTTGAGGTCCCTTCCAACCTTACCATTCTATGATTCTAAATAACAGCACAAGGAGATGCAGCAATTGTTTAGAGCTCCCGTAAGAAATGACACTGCTGTGGCTGGTCCCTTAGGGCAAAGGAACCTTGCCTGGAGGGGGGATAGCTCATAGCCCTCTAAAGAGAGCACAAGAGAAGACTCTTGAGAAGAGAGGTTGTACCTGAGTTGATCTTTGATCACATTGGGTGATTCTGTGCTCCACAGCCTTCCTGGAGGTGTTCAAGGCCAGGTTGGATGAGGTCTTGAGTGACCTGTACTAGTGGGAGGTGTCCCTGCCTATGGCAGGGGGTTGGAACTGGATGATCTTTGAGGTCCCTTCCAACTTTACCATTCTATGATTCTATGATTATGAATTATCTCTATGAATCTGTGATTCTCTATGATCTCTGATCTGATCACAGAATCTATGATTCTATGAATCTCTATGAGTCTATGATTATAAATAAATCTCTGTTTATTAGCTGTTTGCAAGTGCCAGGGTAGTAACTGTATGTGAAAAGGAGCTTGTGCTTGTGCAGACAACTTGTGCTAGCTGCTTAGACGTCAGTCCCCTCTGGCTGACAGGGAAATGGTTTTCACAAACACTTTGGAAGTTGCCTCAATTTCTTTTTTAAATTTTTTATTATAAAGGCTCAACGCTGATGGTATCAGCAAAGCTCTTACGCTGAGGGTCTGCAGTAATTTGTCAAATAATCATCTCCTGGCACATATTTTTAACTTTTTTTTCCCTACAAAGGTGCTAATGACTACAAGTATGATTAATAACCGAAGTCAACTGTTATTGCCAGGAAGTTCTTGGTACACTCAAGGAATAGTGACCTGTGTAAAAACCAACGTTAAGAACAATAGAAGCTGGTCATACTTCAGGGAAGGAATGTACGACCTGTAGTCCTGTTTCCTTTTACCCTGCCATGCTATTTTATTAGATCTCAGGATGGTAACCTCACGTGGGTCATTTGTCGGTCAACTGCTCATCTCCACTGTTGTTCCAAGCAGGCTCCCTGAGCCGCTGTGGGGAAGGAGCAGATGATTCCTTTAAGGAATAGGGCTGTTTATAAAATAAATATAAAATCAGGTCTCTCTTTTGCACGAGTGACAAGAGAACTCCAGCGGCTGTATATTTGTTGAACACCCGCCTCCTGTGAGTATAAATTGCACCTTACTGAGCAGAAATAAAATACAGTCCACCAGAGACTTTGCTGCAAGGTGTAGCTGCTTGTCTGTGGGCAAGTAATGACTTGCGTTTTCAGCTGCTCCTTAGTAAGAGCCTTAGTAATTGGAATCAGTTATTCAAAACATCTCTAAATGTGATTTAAATGGCAAGGATTTAATAACATAGAAAGAAGTCATTACAGAGGTTCAAGCAGGGGAGAAGGGAATTCCGTTTTTCAGTGCAGAGGGAGAAAAATAAAGCAATTACTCGATGTAAAGGCCAGAAACAGGACTCCTGCTGTCACAGAGAAATCAAATCTGTCAGCAATTAGTGGGATCTTAGGAGCCAAAGAACCCTTCAGTGTTGAACAGTGAATAAGGGGTTAGCAATTATATGAACTGATAAAAGTGTTCTGGTTTTCAAACAGCAGGTTAACAAGGCTTACTTTTTCATAACTTCATGCAGATGTGATGAGTCACACTCAGTGACATTTCTTTTTTTTCAGGAGGACCGTGTGGAAAGGTAAGAAAATAAGAAAGCAGATTGCATTGCTGCTGCCTCTTGGATGCTGCTGACTTACTCATTGCAAAATGACCCCCAGCACAAGGATGGACTCAGCCCCAGCGGCTGTCAGCGCTCGGCCGGCTCCAGGCAACGGCTTACTTAACTCTGCCTTTAAAAGTATCGTTTGTCTTCCATGTGTGACCACATGTGTGAGCAGAAAAACCAAATAATTGTAATCAGGTCTCGTTCTGTTTGACGTCAGAAATACTCAGAATCCCAGAAGAACTTATTTATGCCCTGCAAGATTGATTCTTGAATGGAGGAGTTCACACAGGGAAACGGAAACAGACGTGATTACGCCTTTTTAGTCTTGACTCTGGCTAATGCTTTAAACACGGTACAGAGGTTACATGACTAATTTGCACAATAAAAAGAATATTTGTAGGAAAGTGCAGCAGCAGGAGGAGGAGGGAACTTTTTCAGAGTGGCTGAGGCAGAGCTAGAACTCGAGAGCGCACGCTTTGATTGACTTTAATAGGCGACTCTAAGAAACAAGAAGCTGAGAGAGACTAAGAACTCCAGATATGCAGCCTGCACCTTAAGAAAACATAGAGGGGAACAGGGATCTTTGAAGACTTCATCTTCATCCTAGCCTATCCTACTTAGCTCACAGGCACCAAAGGCCTGAAAACAAAGGAGCTCCGGCAGTTTCAAAAGGCTTTCTCTCTCAAAACAGAGGGATGAAGTGTGTCTAGACTGAGACACAAAATCCTCCTGGAATGTCTAAAGAAATTAGGGCTATTGAGATTAGCAGAGAAGGCCTTTCAGTGGGATCAACATGCACAGAGAGCACTGCTTTACAATCAGTTTTCTCTAAGCGCCGAGTCCGTCCACTGGAGCAAAACCCTCACTGGCTTTGTGACGGCTGCTCGGGATACGATCTGTCAGACCCCTACAGGCAAAGGTGGTGAGGTGCTGAGCTTCTCCAGCCTGGAGAAGAAATGAGAGCAGTTTGGAACTGGGCAGTGAGCCCTACTGGGGTTGGATTCAGAAAGCGCCTCGAGCACTGACCACAGAAACACTGTGGTCTGCAGCTCCAAGATGGAGAGGCGCAGTTGGCCCTGCTACCATACTGACCATCACCACATTCCTTCCACTGCATGAAGATCACAGCATGTTAGGGGTTGGAAGTGATCCAAAGAGATCATCCAGCCCAACCCCCCTGCCAGAACAGGACCAGACACTCTAGCTCAGGTCACACAGGAACACATCCAGACAGGCCTTGAAAGCCTCCAGAGAAGGAGACTCCACAGCCTCTCTGGGCAGCCTGTGCCAGTGCTCTGGGACCCTTAAAGATAAATCAGAAGATTTCAAAGAAAACCAACAGAGCCAAAAATCCCAGTCCAGATCAAGGTTTCTCTTAGCTAAAAATCTTGCAGAACATTCTTTGCAGAATGGGGAATGGAAGCAGTAACAGAGAACACAACATTCCTATTGGGAAGCTGATCTTAGCTCTCAAGAGAAGCATGCAAATCATCTATCAAATTAACACAGGAGGAACATATGAAGGAAGCATCAGATCTAGGCATACGTAGTACCCAAGCATCTTGGGTACTGCCTTCAGTTTTGAACTCCCCAGTTTAAGAGGAGCAGGGATCTGCTGGAGAAGGTCCAGTGGAGGGCTGTGAGGATGAGGGGACTGGAGCACTGCCTGGTGAGGAAAGGCTGAGGGACCTGGGGCTGCTTTGTCTGGAGAAGAGAGGACTGAGAGGAGATCTAACAAATGTTTATAAATATCTGAGGGCTGGGGGATATTATAAATATCAGGAGTGGGGGACAGGCTCTGCTCACTTGCTGCCTGGGATAGGACAAGGAGCAATGGATGGAAGCTGCAGCACAGGAGGTTCCAGCTCAACACAAGAAGCAACTTCTTGACTGGAAGGGTCCCAGAGCCCTGGCACAGGCTGCCCAGAGAGGTTGTGGAGTCTCCTTCTCTGAAGCATTTCAAGACCTGTCTGGATGTGTTCCTGTGTGCCTGGAGCTAGATTGTCTGGTCCTGCTTTGGCAGGGGGGTTGGACTGGATGATTTCTTTGGGTCTCTTCCAACCCTTGACATCCTGTGAGCCTGTGATCTTGGAAAAGCAACATTTTAAAGCAAGATTTTACATTTATTAATTTATTTTTTTATCTATCTATCTACTTATTTAGTTACTTCTAAGTTTATTTATAAGTTTATTTATATATATAAAAGTTTATTTATTTATATATAAGAATACACACACACACACACACACACACACACAGAGACATACACACACACCCTGAGAATGACTGAAAATCCTTTGAGCTTCATTCATTTCCCAGGAAATTTCTCATTTAGATGGTTTTTTTTAATGCATTCATGTTGAGGAAGGTTTGGAAAACACTAAGCATGTAAAAGGGGCTACAACGATGTGTGCATTGGGGGATAAAATTGCATCATCATATGAATAATTATTTATTTTTTCAAGCAAATCAAATTCTTTTAAAGAAAACACAGATTTCAGGGGGTTGTATCATGTGTGGTGCTATAAAACCTCCCTGGTTTCCATATTACATTGCCAGTGAGTTTACAGGAGCACATGTGTATGGAAAGCTGATGGATGTACACACAGGAGAGGATATTATTTCCTAACCCTTAGCCCATCATCCTCTTTTCCTCTCCTGTGCACTTTAAGTGTTGCTTGAGCTGAATATCACAGTATCTGTGAAGAACTCCTTCTCTGATCCCTCGTGCTCTCTCTAGGATGAAGGAAAGCTTCCAAGGAGATTCACTTTCAAGTGAACTCATCAGGTTGCTGTGAACTGGCTAAATCCTCTGGATGTCATATCAAAACACTTGAGATAGCTTCTTCCCATTTCCTCACCTTTTGAACCCGCTCCTCAGCTGCTTTCTGATCAACACATTTTTGGTTCAGGATGCCTGCATTAACGTGCAATTACCACTGATCTTAATAGCAATTCACACGTTCATTATCTTGCCAGATCAAGCTTTAGTTTAGCTATTGCACAATCTCCCACTAAGGAAGCACTGAATTGTCAGTGCCTCTTGAAAAACAGAAGCATAAATCCCATGGAGGTGAATTTTACTGCAAAGGCACTGAGAAGTGATTGCCAAAGAGAGAAAGGCAAAAGGAGGTGAAACCTTGGCCTGTCTGATGAACCTGAGATGGGTCATAGTGCTGAGAGTAACATGTTTGACACCTCCTGGTTTGCTTCCAGGACCTGGAAGTGAAATGTCACTTCTAAAGGGGACCTACAGGAAGGCTGGGGAGGGACTATTGACAAGGTCTTGCAATGACAGGACTAGGGCCAATGGGTTGGACTTGATGATCTTTGAGGTCTCTTCCAACCTTGCTGATACTGCAATACTGTGATACTGTGAGGGGAGATTTAGACTGGATGTCAGGAGAAGTTCTTTCCAGTGAGGGTAGTGAGACACTGGCACAGGTTGCCCAGGGAGGTTGTGGCTGCTCCCTCCCTGGAGGTGTTCAAGGCCAGGTTGGAGGAGGCCTTGAGTGACCTGTACTAGTGGGAGGTGTCCCTGCCTATGGCAGGGGGTTGGAACTGGATGATCCTTGAGGTCCCTTCCAACCTTACCATTCTATGATTCTATGATTCTATGATTAAATCCAAGTGCATGGAAACTGCCTATTCCCATTATGCTAAGGTCTGCCCTGTGTGGGTGGAAGGGAAGCTGTCATGGGCAGGACCTGACATCGACAGTTTTAGCAGAATTCCCTCAGTTTCTGGTCCACATTTTAGCCAATACTAGAAGGTCTCCTGCCTCACGTTGGGTCTGATGTTTCTAGATTTAGCAAAAGGAAGTTTCCAATTTCAGTTTGAAGGGGTTGAGCTTCTGTGAAAGTGGAGATCTAGAGGATCATGCTGGTAGTCCAGCTGTCTCTGCCTTTTTGTCTGGGCGAAAACTTTGATCACCACCAGCATGACCTCTTCAAACTCCTTTAGTTTGGCTCCAGGGCTGAGCATGGCACAAATACCACACTTGTTGCATGGCTTGTGGGTCATGGATAATTTTTTGTTATGGTGACACAACAGCAGCTGCTATGGCTGCTGTCTAAGAGGAGTAAACTCCTCTACAGGGCATGGAATGCCTCCTCAATGCCCCTTCCAGGAATCAGGAAGCATCTATGGGCCCTAGACCATTTCTCCTTTCCAAAAACAGCTCCCTGAAAACTCAGTTCACTGATTTTACAGCACCTATTCCTCACCTACTTCTTCCCCATGAAAATGCATGTAGGCAGAGAGAGGAGGATACTCAATTCACAGGATGGCTTGGGTTGGAAGGCACCAACAGCTATTTGGGAAGCTATTCTGGTCTTTGCTTCTAGAAAGAGGAGTGGAATGGGTTTATCATAGAATCATAGAATGGCTTAGGTTGGGAGGGACCTCAAAGATCATTCAGTTCCAACCACCTGCCATAGTCAGGGACACCTCCCACTAGTACAGGTCACTCAAGGCCTCATCCAACCTGGCCTTGAACACTTCCAGGGAGGTTGTGGAGCACAGAAGCACAGAATGTGATCTTTGATCACATTCTGTGCTTCTGTGCTCCACAGCCTCCCTGGGCAACCTGTGCCAGTGTCTCACCACCCTCACTGCAAACAACTTCTTCCTAACTTCTAGTTTAAATCTCCTTTCTTGCAGTTTAAACTCATTCCCCCTCATCCTGTACTTACACCAAGCAATTTTATGCCAGATATCAGCAGCTGCAATTTGAATCAGTGCAAACCAGTGCCTTGGGACTTGCAAGCAGAGGGAGGACCTGCCACCTGGGAGCTGTCAGGGAAGAAGGACCATGCTGGGATGGGCTATTTGTTAAATGGCTTCCTGTGGGTCATGCTAGTGCTGAATGTCTGCCGGGGGGTGCCTGGGCTTCCTTCAGGGGACATGCCCCAGCATCCTTATGGGGCCCTTTTCTCCATCAGTCTCCAGATCTGAGTGATTAAGATCTTATCTTTGGCAACTTTCATCCTGGAATATCCGCCAAACACTTTGCAAAACAGCCCATGGGATACCCATGGCTATTTACCACTTGGTAAACTGATTGCATCAGACTGGAGGAGGAAATTTATTTCCTTGTGAAATATGATCTCATAAAAACCCCTCGGACAGCAGGCACTGCAGTGAGCCCTGCATGGCATTGCTACCTCCAACAGAGGCTGGAGATTTAGTTAAGTTACCCTGCAGTTTGCCTTTAATAAAAGGGATTTTATTTTTTTTTTTTCCCCAAAGATGAAAGCTTATGTGCAGGAAACTGAGGGAGAGACATGTTGTGTGTCCCCTCCCCATCTCAGCTCACTGCACTGTGTCAGGAATTTGGAAGGCAAGTTCCTTATCAGGAAGTCGGGGGAGAGGAATTCTTCTCAGGTAAGTCAGAAGCAAAGTTGCAAAATAGCCTGTATGAAAGAGAGAGGCCTCTCCATTTCTGCAGTTACTGTTTGCTTTGTTGAGAACCTTACCCAGATTGCAGATTTCATAGAATCATAGACTCATAGAGTCATAGAATCAGAACCATAGAGTCATAGAATCACAGAATCATAGAATCATAGAGCCATAGAGTCACAGACTGAGTCAGGGTTGGAAGGGACCACAAGGATTATCTATTTCCAACCCCACTACCATGGGCAGGGACACCTCACACTAGATCAGGCTGTCTACAGCCTGGCCTTAAACACCTCCAGGGATGGAGCCTCAACCACCTCCCAGGGCAACCCCTTCAGGTTCTCACCACCCTCATGCTGAAGAACTATTTGGTTCTTAAAAATAAAAATGAAAAAAAAAAAAAGAAAACCCAAACAAAAACTCCAAAACACTCTCCTCTGCACTTTCTGAAAATCTGATTTGTTCAATTTTTGCTGTCCTTACCAGCCCCTGCCCCTTGACTGTATTTAAGTAGCCAACAAAGAGCATCACGAGCCTGCCGACCCTAGCATATTTGGGCAGCTTGTAACCAGAAGCTGTGGGCAGAAGCAGCAGGCTGTGTGCCTTTCACAGCATCATTGTTGGGCAAAAGAGTCACTTGAAGGCTGGAGCTGGGAGCTGTGGTGCTCAGCATCCAGCCAGTTTCAGCTCTTGAGAAGTGAAAGGCAACCACTTGGGGTTCATTACACGGCATAGAGCAGCGCTGACGCCGCGGCATTGTGTGGCACAGGAATCCTGGCCGCCTCCTGGCTCGGGTACAAGGCCTGGTTTTCTGCCTGGATGCTCAAGTCTTGCTTTCTTTCCATTGTGTTGCCTGGTGTCTAGATATAAAGGATACTCAGCAAAAGGGGAGGAAGAAAGGAGTGTAATTTGAAAAGGAAATATTTCCACTAGTTAAAGCTTAATGTGTCTAAAGCCATATTTAAGTCATCAGCAGTTCAGGGATTTTCTTTATGCTCTTATAAAACATTTAAAATAATGCTAGTTCCTTCCTCAAACTTTTTAATGAATTTTCATCCCTTAATGTTGAAATAAATGCTTCATTCCAACAAAATGTCACAACAGTTTGCTACACAGCTGTGGTCAAACCCAGAAATGCACTGCTTTTCAAAAACAAAAGAAAATATGTTAGAATTATCTTCATAGAATCGTAGAACCAGTAAGGGTTGGAAGG